>JARVZY010003654.1:0-18101 GCA_030686995.1 Artemisia argyi | reverse complement strand
TTGAGAATATTAATATCCCAATTCCCGACATGAATGCAACTTATAGGAATTTAATTCAATCTCGTAAAAAAGAATAATGTAACCATCGAACATCACTATCGAGTTGATGTATTCTATTATGTTATTGATCGTCTATTAGTAGAGTTGAACTCTATATTTAGTGAGTCTATAACAGAACTTCTTCGCCTTAGTGTTGCTCTAGATCCAAGAAAGTCCTTCAAGATTGATGATATTTGTAAACTGGTTAAGAAGTTTTTATCCTTTGGACTTTACTGGTCAAGAAAAGATTCAACTAAAAGCTGAGTTGCAACATTACGAGCTAGATGTGTTTAATCATCCATGTTAAAAAAAAAAAAAAAAAAAAAAAAAAAAAAAAAAAAAAAAAAAAAAAAAAATCTAAACTTTCTGCCTTATGTAAAGGCCTTTACGAGACATGGAAATCAAAATCTTATCCTTTGGTTGACCGCTTGATACTTCTTATATTAGCTATTCCGGTTTCAACTGCATTTAGTGAAAGAGCTTTCTCAGCAATGAAAATTGTGAAAATAAGACTTCGCATGAGAATGAGTGATGACTATCTTAAACATTGCTTAAATATTTATATCGAAAAGGAAATTTCTGACACATTACTAGGGATATGATAATAGATGCTTTCAATTATAAGAAAAAAAAGACGTTTCCCGTTTCAAATGGCCAAGGTACACTTCATATTTAATCTTTTTTTTTTGGATTAACTATATATAGCTTAGGAGTTAGCTGTTTAACTAGTTTTATTGTTTATTAGCAGGTGCAAGCGTGAGTTCATAAGTTCCTGATGATGAAACAGAATGGCATTTGTGATCATTGGAAAAGTTATGTGCTTATATTTTGGAAAGTTAATATGTAGGTATGTTTATTTAGATTGCATTTGCTATAATGGTTTCAAGATGTAGCTAGATGGTGTAGTTTCTTTTGGTTGTGTTTGATGTTGCTGACTGCTGATGGTGTATAGTGTACAGCTCCTTTGTTAGTTTCTTTTTGTAGTGTTTGGCGTTGCTAGCTAAAAGTACTTTTGTGTTGGCTATTGACGACCTTTATTCTAATATTTAACGAAGTCCATCTTTTATAAATGTATGTTTCTAGATAGAATTTTATTTTACTTTGTTAGAAAAAAATTTCAGACCCCCTTATTTCTAATTCATGTCTCCGTCCCTATTTACAACAACCAAATATCGGAAAGAAAAAATGAGTAAGATATATAACATTAGCCAAAAAACATGAAAAAATACAAATCTAAAGAAAAATGATATTATAGTATGAGATATTTACAGCAGATTAACAAAAAAAAAAAAAAAAAAAAAAAAAAAAAAAAAAAAAAAAAAAAAAAAAAAACTCTTCTGTTTTAACATAAGATCTTAAGAAACCCAACAACAACCATTGTTCAATCGCGGGAAAATGTAGGGTCGCGGTGGTGTGACTAGGTTATGAGGATTTGAGAGATAAGTAATGCTTTTGTGTGTGTTAGTTTGTTTGATTTTTTATGTTAATAATTTGTATAAAATGCGCATTGCGATGAAAGAGAAAAAATGAGAATTAGAAATGGTAGTAAAAGAGAAAGTGATAGTGTTATCATGGTAGACGTCAAGTGAGAGAAGAAAAAAGAATAAAAACTTGTACTTTTGACTAAAATTGCATAAAATATTGAAAAATGTTAATTATTCAATTATTGTGCAATTAATATTGTTTGTTTAGGAATATAAAGGCATCTACTATGGCGGACTTTTATAAAGGTTTATAATAGTGCACAGTTATTCGAAATCATAAATTCATATACATTTTCCTTGTTATAAACCTTTCTTCACTATAGATAAATGTTGATACAAAAGTTGGACGTTCCTGGTTATGGGCTCTTGCTCTCGTACCAATTCGCTTCTTAGTACTTGTAACCTGCGCACTAAGAAAATAAACAACACCGTTAGACTTATCGTGGGATTGTCTCCCACGATTAGACTCCGGCGTGAGAGTAAGTAATCGATTTAGGGTTCTCGTAAAGAGTTAGGGTTTGTGAATCGTACCTTGAATGAGAGTTATGTCATTCCTTATATAGGCGCAGAATCCTTGTAGGGTTCGTGCTCCTTACGTTTCGCACCCATGGTGCTTATCCGGGTAAGGATATCTATTCCATAAATAGATGATCCTTATCTATACCGTGTACAGTTTATTTTGGTTTGGGCTTACGTGAGCCTGTTCTTATTACTGATGCGGCCCAAGTTACAATAGCCCACGCATGGTGGTTTTTGGGCCTTAGTAATGTTTATCATTTGGGCTCGTGGCCCATATATAGACTATACGTCATCATGTCCCCCCAGTCTAGTGTGCGCGGCTCGTAGCCGCGGATGCTAGACTAATATTAACAGCGGTAAGCGTGGCGGGAGAACATTGAAATATTTCCACCCATTTTAAAGTGCAATGCACCTAGTCATAGATATTTCAAAAGGAATACCTCGAAAATTGGGGGTTGTGTCCACGTGGCCCTCGTAAATTGGGAAAAAAATGCATGTACCGTTTCGGTTCTAGCCACACGTTTTTGTGAGTGGGATCCACGTGGATGTAATCTAGGGTTTTTTACTCCCTATATAATAGTCACCGCCCCCATTGTTACAAAAACACACAGTAAAAACACACACTCACCTTTGCTTACTTCTTTTAAAAGCGTATTTTGCAAAGAAAGTAATCATTTCATTAGGTAATTGTTTGTGTGCGTTTCTTAGTGAATTAATGAAAATGGTTGCCCAGTTAGAGGACTTTCGCTCTGCGATGACGGAAAATGATGTTACTCAGTTTTCGTCTGACTATTTCATTCCTCTGGACGTACGTCCAGAGGCTCCAGACGTTAACGCGTGTATAGCTGATTTCCCCGAAGGGAAAATAGGGCTATACACGAAATTCTTTGAGTACGCGAATTACCGCGTGCCAATATCTATTTTTCTGAGCAATTTGCTCAACCACTATCGCCTCCACATCTCACAGCTGCACTGTATAGGTGCGGCTAAGGTGTCGAATTTTGAAGTAAACTGCCGTTTACTTGCGATAGAATCGACCATATCCTTGTTCCGCTCCTTTTACCACACGACGTGGTCAAATGGATGGGTATCTTTTGCGAAGCGCCCGGGGGCGCTTCAGTGTTATATTGAGAAGGTAGACTCCCTAAGAAATTGGAGGGAGCATTTTTTCTGGGTAGATGATGTAGTTTTTCCATCGCCCTATGAGTCTTATACTCAGGATACTTTGCCAAGGGATGGGCGCCCCGCACCCGGTTCCTATAGGCTGACTGATGTGCAGACTCTTGATGCCAACCGCCTAGCCATTAACCCTTATCCGGAGGAGTTTTTGGTACACATGGGGTTGAGTCGCAATTACTTCGGCGCTGCTGACGAGTGCCAACTTTTATAAGTGAGGAAGGCCGGGGTGGGTGTTCGTCCCTTCTACTTCAAATTTTGTAAGTCTTTTTGTATGCGCACCTTTAATAACTAATCCTTTCTTCTTTCTTGTTTTGTTTATGTGCGCAGAGATGGATCTGTTCGCCGTTGTGAAGCTGGAGAAACCGAAGCAGGTGACTATAGGTGTGCGCCCTCTGAGGGAGGGTGAGCAGCAACTGCTGGAGGCGACTGAGGGTCGCTTGACTGTGCTGCCGGAGGTTGTCCCTGAAAATACGCCGCCGCTCCAAGTGATGCCTGTTTAGTCGTCTGACAGCATAGAGATCCTAAAGCCCGAGGAGGTGCTGAAGGAAGAAGTGGCGCAGAATATTAAGCGCAAAGGGGAGGCTGGGAGCAGTGGCACCAAGAAGAGACGACACTACCTCATTGGGGATGCGGAGTCGTCCGCGGAAGAGGAGACATCCGCTCCTAGCGCGGATAAGAGGGCTGCTGAGGCCTCTCCATTTCTGTAAGTATCTGCGTCTCTATTATGTTACTTGTACATTACTTGTCGCAATATGTGCTAACTGTCGTCTTCATGTCTTGTAGGGATGATGCCGCGGAGAATGATGGGGTCTTCGTGGATGTGGTTTCCTCTCCGCAGAATGAAAACAAGGAGGGGAAAGCCAAGGTTGATGAGGGTGGAGAGGCGCAGCAGTTAATGGATGAGTTGGCTGCGTCTGCTGCGCGTCAGGCTGAGTTGGTGGCTCAGTTGAGGGAGAAGTATGTCGGGGAGAGCAGTACTCTCACCCAGAAGGATGAGGAGATAGCGAAGCTCCGTGCGCAGCTGGCGGATGCGCAGGCGGAGTTGGAGTCCTCCCGGGTGTACACTGAGAAAGTCACCCATGAGAAGTTGTCCGCCCTGGCTGAGGTGGAGGAGGCGCGCGGGAAGCTTCATCATTATAAGTCTGACATGACTTGGGCTGTTAGGTTTTTGGAAGAGAAGAAGGTGGAGCACTTTGCTAACATTGCCAAGTTCAAGGAAGATATGATGAAGATCATCCAGCTGCAGGAGGACAAGCTGCGCGGCCTGAGCATCGAGTACGATGAGGAGTTATATCCTCATTTGATGTCGACCATTGCTGAGCGCAGGTATTTCTTTTTTACTCTTCTTCTTCATAATAATTTTTGTTGCTATGCTTTTTATTAACACACATTGTCTTTGTTGATGTAGGTGGTTGATTAGCCACGGGCTGCGCCTGGCGGCTATAGGGACTCTGGAGTCCCAAGAGGTGTTGGACGCCTTTGGGAAGGTGGTTCACTGTGCGGTGGCACGAGGGAAGTCGCAGGCTATGGAGGATCTCCATGAGGCCAAGCTTCTGACCAAGGACTTGGCAGAGGTCCCTGGTTATAATGCGGCTGCCTACGATGAGTTGATGCAGGCTATGGCGGGGTTAAAGGTCCTCGAGTTGCCGTACATTGGAAGGTTGGAGCGCGACCAAGACAACCCCATAGATGTACTTATGGCGGGGTTGACGTTGGAGCGCCACCTTTTAGAGGATGCAGAGGCGCAACCAGATTACTTCCTGAAGCCTGATGTGTCACAGCTGCAGATTCCTGTGTTCGCGCAGCCTCGCCACATCCTTACCCCGTTTGCTCTTGAGAGGGAGATTCCCTTGAAAGAGGTTTTGGAGCGTCACGCGCAGAGGGCTGCTCAGAAGAGGGGCATTCAGGGCAAGGCAGTGTTGTGTGGAGTGGGTGCTGCACACATCCCTAGGTCTGATGGTGTGCCCGTGAGTGTTCCTACCATATCTCCCAAGGATGCTTTGATTCTGAGGAAGCTTCAGGAGGCGGGGAGTTCTGCTGCTCCGGAGGATAGCCCTGAGCATCGCCATAACGTGTAGGCTTTTTGTATATGTATTATGTGAATAATGAAGTATATCTTTCCTTGTAATTTTTGTGTAAAAATGTTGAATAAGATACCTTTTTGTTGTTTAAGTTCGTGACTTAAGAAATCTACTTGCATTGTTTGCTAAGTTTAATTATCTGACCAAGTGTATTGGCTGCGTGATTTTAAGAAATATACTTGCATTGTTTGCTAAGTTTTTGTTATTTGACCAAGTGTCTTGGCTCGTTATTTGCTAAGCTTGTACGGTGTACTTAATTTTTGCGCACCCGTCGTGGGATGCGCATGTGAAACTTACTTTGACGTCTCAAAAGTAAGGCGCTTAGCAAGGATGCGTGATCCAATGTTGATGGGTTTGCAACCCTCTTACTCAACGAGTGAATTAGTAGGTTTATTCATCCTTTATGCCTTCGTGGGTCTTTAATTAGTGCATGCACGCCATGTAGGCAAAGATATAAGATAACAATATTGACATATATAAGTATGTACGCAATAAAGTGAAATACGCTATGGAGTTAGCTAGAAACCATAACATTTTATTGATACTTGCAAGTTTTTTGAAAAAATAAAAATACAATTCCTAGGAAAGAAAAGAAAAAACAAACACTTATTGGGCACCTTTTAGGATGCAAAGGTGTCTGTGTAATGGCCGTAGCCTAAAAGTAACATCTTTTAAGATTGCAGATGTTCCAAGTGCGCGCTAGGTCGTGACCTTCCATATCGCGCAGTCTGTATGCACCGTTGCCGAGTGCATCTGTGACCTCGTAAGGTCCTTCCCACTTTGGTCCGAGCTTGCCTGTGTCTTCTGCGTGGCTCGCATCATTGGCGTGGTAAACAAAGTCTCCTGGCCTGAATGAAGTGTGTTTGACCTTTGCATCATAATATTTCTTCATCTTTGCTTTAGCCTTTGCTTCGCGTATAGCTGCGCGTTCACGCCTTTCTTCCAGTAAGTCCAAGTCTATGCGCCGCTCCTCGTCATTTGTTGTGACGTTGACCTCTGCTGTTCGTATAGTTGGCATTCCTATCTCAGCTGGTATGACGGCTTCTGTTCCGTAGACGAGGGAAAATGGCGTGTCGCCAGTACTGGTTTTGATTGTTGTGCGATGCGCCCATAAGACATGCGAGAGCTCGTCCACCCACCTTCCTTTGTGTCTGTCAAGGCGCGCTTTTATTCCTTCCCCTAGACTGTGGTTTGCGCGCTCAACTAGGCCATTAGTTTGTGGGTGTTTTACTGAAGCGAAGTGTTGCGTGATGTTCAATTGCGCGCACCAATCTTTGAATGGGTTATCACAGAATTGTTTTCCGTTGTCTGATATAATCTCTCCCGGTAGTCCGAAGCGACAGACAATGTTGTCCCAGACAAAGCGTTTGACTTGGTTTCCTGTGATGCTCACCACCGCCTTTGCTTCAATCCACTTCGTAAAGTAGTCTATGGCTACGATGAGAAACTTTACTCCTCCTGACGCTACTGGAAAGGGTCCTGCGATGTCAATGCCCCATTTGTAAAATGGCCATGGTGAGGTAATGGGTATTAGCTCTTGTTGTGGTCGGCGCGGGATTGGCCTATGTACTTGACAATTACTACATTTTTTTATCAGATCGCGTGTGTCGCGATGCATGGTTGGCCAATAATACCCTGATCGTAGGGCGCTTGCCACCACAGATCGCGGCCCTGAGTGCATGCTACATGATCCAGCGTGGATTTCTCAGAGTACGTAGTCTGCTTGAAGAGGTCCAACACATCTGAGCCATGGTTGTAAGAAAGAGCGTCGATAGAGTATGTTGTCTCATAGTTCAAATCGTTGCGCTGTGCGTCGCACTCTTCGAGCGTCCTTATGGTCTTGTGGTAAAGTTCCCTTGCTAATGAATTCAATGATAGGTGTCATCCATGTAGGATCTTGTTCCCCTATCACTGTGGATATCTCCATTTCCAAGATTGACTTGTTTTTCAGGGTTTCTCCCAATACCTGTTTTGAGAGGTGTGCGAAGCTTGTGGATGCGATCTTGCTGAGTGCATCAGCCTTCCTGTTATCTCCTCTGGGCACCTGTTTTATTGTGAACCTGTCAAAGTTTTTGATTAAGGACTTGGTCTTGTCTAGGTATTGGATCATGTGTTCATCCTTGGCTTCATATTCACCTAGCACATGGTTAGCGACTAGCCGAGAATCTACATTCGCTTCCTGGTTGCGTACACCCATTTGGATTGCGATGCGTAGTCCGGCTAGTAGGGCTTCGTATTCTGCCTCATTGTTTATGGCTGTGAATTCAAAGCGCAGCGCATAGGTGAATTCCATACCTTCTGGATTTGTAAGAATAAGGCCCGCGCCTGATCCATCTACACATGAAGACCCATCTGTGAACAGAATCCAGGGTTCCTGTAGATTTGTTTTGGTTGTAGATGTTGGACTGTCGTTATCTGGCTTTTCCACGATGAAATCGGCTAAGATTTGTCCTTTGATTGCAGTGCGCGGTCTATATGAGATGTTATATTCACTTAGCAGTACACTCCATTTTTGTAATCGTCCTGATGCGTCAGGTTTAGAAATAACTTGTTTGATTGGCTGATCAGTGATTACAGCTATCGGATGCGCTTGAAAGTATCTGCGCAGCCTTTTGGCTGCGAATACTAAAGCTAAGACCAGCTTTTCCATAGCGCTGTAGTTAGTCTCTGTCTTTTTCAGGGCTTTGCTTACAAAGTATATGGGTGTCTGGACGGAGTTCCTATCTGTCAATAGCACTGCGCTAACTGCTCCATGAGTTGCCGATAAGTACATGATTAGCTCTTCCCCTGGTCGCGGTGCGACAAGTTTGGGAAGAGATGCCAGATGGTGTTTAAGTTGTTGGAAAGCTTCCTCCGCTTCTTCGGTCCAGCGAAAATCTCCCTTTTTTGTGCACTTCGTGAGTGTTTTAAAGAGAGGGAGTGACTTGTCTGCTGATTTAGATAAGAAACGGTTTAGCCCTGCTAACTTTCCATTTAATGACTGGACTTCTTTGAGTGTGCGCGGTGAGGGGAGATCAATAACAGCCTTTGTTTTTTCTGGACAAGGCTTGATTCCATCGGGCTCTATTAAGTATCCAAGGAACATGCCTTCGGTTGCGCCAAAGGTGCATTTCTTGGGATTTAACTTCATGTTTATTCGTCCCAATGTTCTGAACGTTTCCTCGATGTCGCGCACCAATTCATCCTCTGAGTGGCTTTTGATGACAACGTCGTCCACGTAGACCTCCAAGTTGCGGCCTACTTGTTTCTCGAAAGCTGTGTCCACCAGTCGTTGGTATGTCGCGCCTGCGTTTTTTAAGCCAAAAGGCATTTTTGTGTAGCAGTACACTCCTTGACTGGTGTGGAAAGCTGTTTTTTCTTCATCTTCGACTGCCATCTGAATTTGATGATACCCTTTGTATGCGTCTAGGAAGCATTTGAAAGGGTATCCGCACAGGGATTCTATCTTCCAGTCTATTTCTGGCAGTGGATAGCAGTCCTGTGGACATGCTTTGTTAAGTTCTGTGAAGTCCACGCCCATTCTCCAACTGCCATCGCTCTTCTTTACCATAACTAGGTTAGAGAGCCAGTCGTGGTAGTACACTTCGCGCATGATGCCTGCGTCTACGAGTTTATGTACTTCTTCCAGAATAACCTTTGCGCGATCTGGAGCCTGGCCACGCTTCTTCTGTCGTATTGGGGGATATCCTTGTCGGATTTGCAGCTTATGCTCTGTGATAGAGCGTGGCACTCCTGTCATGTGTTTTGGTTCCCATGCGAAGATGTCCAGGTTTTTCTGCAAAAGTGCGCATATGGCTGCTTTACCCTTGTCAGATTGAGATCCACCAATCGAAACTTGTTGTTCCGGGTAATCGGGATGAATAGCGACTTTTAGGTTTGGGGGGTTCTCTGCGCGCTGTTCTGGAATAGTTTCTGCTTCAATTGTTACCGTATTGCATTCTCTTGGTGGTACTGTTGTGTTATAGAGGGTGACAACTCCTCCTTCCACTGGAAACTTAAGCATTTCGTGCGCTGTGGATGGTACAACACGCATGGATGATATTCCAGGTCTCCCAATGATACCATTGTATGGCGAGGGAGACTTTATTACCATGA
The DNA here is from genome assembly GCA_030686995.1 of Artemisia argyi. Taxonomy (NCBI): domain Eukaryota; kingdom Viridiplantae; phylum Streptophyta; class Magnoliopsida; order Asterales; family Asteraceae; genus Artemisia; species Artemisia argyi. The sequence continues at coordinate 8,704 of JARVZY010003654.1, read as the reverse complement.
AATTTATCCATGTTGCGGTTGAGTGTTGTTCATCTCCTACGACCACTAGCAAGCGTAACTGCCCCATGGGCCAGATCTTTTCTCCTGTGAATCCAGTCAATGACGTTGTTGCTGGTATCAATTGACTTTGGATTTCGGGTCGCAGTCTCTTGAAACAATGGTCATACAGGATGTCTGCGGATGCTCCTCCATCAATGTACATGCGGTGGATATCATGTCCTCCCGTATGTATTTCAATAGTTAGAGGTTCTACGACTGCGTTGTCCGCAGCTAGAGTAGGGAAAGATATCTCTTTTTCTGGAGAGAATTTTTGGCTGACTTTTTGCTTTATCTTGCTCTGCCATGACTGTATCATGTATATGGTATCAGCTTTTTCTTTGGGGGGTTCTTTCTTACCCCCGTTCTTCTGTTTATCTTTTCCCTCTTTGATGTTTTTTACAAGGTGGTCCCAGGCCCGGCCCTGGCTATGGGCAGGGCGGGCGACGGCCCGGGGCATCAAACAGATCAGGGGCATCACATTAGGTATTGTTCGTGAGGTAGAAAATAAATTTTATGGGCTAGTGAAATAGTTATTAAATGCTAATAAAATAGAGCTCTGGTGAGTCTACAATGGAGTTAGAAATATGATGGGGAAGATGACCCAAGCTTATAAAACGAGTCGTGTTAATGTGTACTGTGGACCAATCAAAAATCTTTTTATTTGTAACCCAACAAATGTACAAAGTTTAGCTTTTGCCCCTTTAACTTTTAATACTAGACAAATCTAACCTCAACCTTAATTTTGTATTTCAAAATCTTTAACTAGAAACGAAACACATATACGTTATTTTTGTATATATAGAAATACTATCCGTAATTGATAGTTAAAAATATTACTACATGACCTCATAAACCTTTTAATAATTTGGACCTCACATATTTCGTCCAAATAGTACCTAAAGTAAATGTTTTATTCTATAAAAATACAACGCAAAATAAAATGATAGAAAAAAAAAAAAAAAAAAAAAAAAAAACACAAGCTGTCATTGTTAGAGCATTAGGTGTAGTAATTTTCACCCCCTCGCCCCCTCACTAAATTTACATCGCACTCTTTTGGCTTAAGCCAAAGCCCTATTACTACACCGCCACCCTCTCGCCAAAGTGCAAGTGAAAAAATTGGTGTGCGCTAAACTGGTGTGTTTGTTTTGTTTTTTTTAATTGATTTTTTGTTCGGTTTATATTTTAATTGGGATGGTGGGCTCGAAAAGTTGAATTTTGGCTTGAGTGACTAGGGAGGGTGTTTTCAGGTGTGAGTGATAAAGGAAGTGAAAGAAAAAAAGAAATAGTAGTTTAACATGGCGTGACGTATAGGTGGCAGTTTGGCTTGAGCAATTGCACATCATGTTCTTAGGGTGACATGTCTAAAATTCATCGTAGATTCAAATTGAAGTTGCCAATTTCTACGAATAGTTATAATTTTTGTGACAAAAGACCTACTTTGTTTGGTAAGGGCATTTTTTTTCTTCTTTTCGGCCATTTTTATGAGTTGTTATAATTTCGGTGACAAAAGACCTACTTTGTTTAGAAAGGGGCATTTTTTTTCTTTTCGCCCAAGGCATCCAATAAGTCAGGACCGGTCCTGGGTGGTCCATTATGCCTTCTCTTACTAACTTTTCAATTAGTTGTCTTAGCTGGACGCACTCGTTAGTTGTATGGCCTTTTTGACCATGGTACTCGCAGTATCCATTCCCTATGCGCTTTTCCTCTGCGGTGCGCATTGGTGGCGGTTTTGGGAAGTTTGCACCTTCTGTTACAAATATTTTCCTCGGGGTTTTTGTGAGAGAGATATACTTGTCATTGTCTCTTCCGCTGCGGTAATTCCTGCTGCGGTTGTTATTTTGATCGTTGGATTGTCTCCTAGGCTGCACTTGCTGCCTATAGTTCGAATAACCCTTTTTACTGTCCGCAGCGGCTGCTTCTCCTTGTATAAAGGATCTGGTGCGCTTTGTTAGCTCATCGAAAGTCTGGGGAACTTTGTCATTTAGCTTTCGGATAAGTTCTGGGTTATTAATCCCATTCATGAACCCTGAAATTTTTAGGATTTCAGGACATGCTTTGACTTGTATGCACTCATCCTTGAAGCGTTCCATAAAAGCGCTGGACGATTCCCCTTGGCGCTGTTTTACTCTTGCTAGTTCAACAGGATTTTTAGCACACTTCTTTCTCTGGGTGAAGTTGAGACGGAATGCTTTCCGTAATTCCTCGAACCCACCGATGCTCCTGCGTGGGAGTTTGCTGAACCATGTGCGCGCGTTCCCTACCAACGTAGAATTAAACATATGGCACCACACAGGCTGTGGCCAGTTTTCGATAGTGGCAGCTGATTCAAAAACTTTTAGGTGATCATCAGGGTCACTTGTTCCATCATATGTTTTTACGTTAGTGGGCATGCGCCTGCGTTTGCGATCGGAGTAATCACTGATGCGTCGTGTAAACGCATCAACTTTCTGGCGACGCCACGGAAGAGACATATCTTCATTTTCTTCCTCGCGATGTCTACTTCTTGATTTCCAGTGTCCTGTTTCTCTATCCTCGTTGTTCGAGGAATCACTGGAGGAAGAGTAATCCCTTTTTCGGCGCTTGCGCCGGCTTCTTTCAGAAGAAGAGCTTGAGGGACTCTCACTTGGGGATATTCTTTTCCCCAATCTGTCGTGAATCCTCTTACTCCCAGATTTGGAGGACCCTTGGCTTGGTGAATTTTGAGGTCCTAATCTGTCTTGAATCCCTTGACTGCCAAGTCTGGAGTGGACATTAGTGCGCCTCTCGCTGTCTTCTGAGTACTGTGAATCAGATGTCGTTCTCAGCCTATCGTGGATGGTAGTACGTTCTGCGCGCCTTCCTCGTGGGTGGCGCGGTGACAATGGTTCGTGTTCAGGACCAAAATTGAGTCGAGCTTGTAGGCTCATACTTGACCTTCTTCTTGCCTCTTCTTGCATGAGGGCAGTTATGGTTTCATAATTTTGAGATACAAAATTTCCCAAGGTCAGGTTGGGTGTGTCCTCAGTTGCTGCAAGAATGTCCGCCTCAATATTAAGCACCCTATCTCGGTTAGGCGCGCCTGGAGGCACAGTGTTGTTCACTGTGGGTACGGTTTGGTGAGGAGTAGTGAAGAGGGTGCGCTGGAGTTCCTCAGCGCTTGGGACCACTGGGGTGATTTGGGTAGTCCTTACAGGTAGTTCTACCTCTGGAAGAGGTTGGGTTGTTCCCCGCCTCTTGGTGACCAGGTGCGCTGGTTGTTCCAGCAACCTGCCTAGAGGTCGAATCCTGTTGATTTTTCCTCAGGGGGTTACGTCTTTCTGACTGCGGAGTCCGCTGGCTTGAATTCTTATTCTTTGTCATTCTAGTTCTTGATTCTTAGTAGGGTCCCACGGATGGCGCCACTTGTTGATACAAAAGTTGGGCGTTCCTGGTTATGGGCTCTTGCTCTCGTACCAATTCGCTTCTTAGTACTTGTAACCTGCGCACTAAGAAAATAAACAACACCGTTAGACTTATCGTGGGATTGTCTCCCACGATTAGACTCCGGCGTGAGAATAAGTAATCGATTTAGGGTTCTCGTAAAGAGTTAGGGTTTGTGAATCGTACCTTGAATGAGAGTTATGTCATTCCTTATATAGGCGCAGAATCCTTGTAGGGTTCGTGCTCCTTACGTTTCGCACCCATGGTGCTTATCCGGGTAAGGATATCTATTCCATAAATAGATGATCCTTATCTATACCGTGTATAGTTTATTTTGGTTTGGGCTTACGTGAGCCTATTCTTATTACTGATGCGGCCCAAGTTACAATAGCCCACGCATGGTGGTTTTTGGGCCTTAGTAATATTTATCATTTGGGCTCGTGGCCCATATATAGACTATACGTCATCAATAAACTTCTTAAAGCTTTACCCCATTAAATACAAAAGCATTAAATTTAGAAGGGGTTCAAGATATTAGACATATTCATTCCACATAAGCATGAAACACATTTCTACTATATTTAATAAAATTATAAACCTCTTCATCTTTTCTTAAACTTTTTTATAAACCACTATAGTAGATGCTCTAAGTAAGTATATTTAGGACGCCTACCTTAAATATCATGTTTATCAATCTTACCATTTTATAAAACATTTAGCTCTTTTTGGCATTTAATGTCTTAAAATTCAGCATTACAACTATATAAGCTAAATTTACAACTAATTTAAACACACTTTCTTAATGTTAAATACCTTAAAAGTAAACTTAATTTTCAACAATACAAGTATTTATGCAACATTTACAATTTATTGATGAATAATTAATATGCATTCTTAAAACAATAATTTAATGATAAATACAAGTATTAAAATACATAGCATAAGTCATGCAAACTTCTAATTAATGATACTTTAAAAACCCCCTTTCAATGAAAAATGTGATTAAAAAAACACATTATACAAACCAAACAAAATACTAAATGCAAAAAACAAACAAATAAAATAATACAAACTAAGCAAAAAATAAAAAATAAATAAATAAATAATCTACCTTTGTCACTTTATCTTTGTTAGTGCCTTATATTAATAACTGATGAATCAAAAACAAATTGTCAATTGGTAATCAAACTTTTACAATTGTTTATTGTCCCTAAACGAACAAACTAACCAGTAAAGTTATTGTCAAATACTTCGTAACGTAGAAATCAAATACATAATTAACCGAGAAAATTAAAATACGTAGACTTTAATTAATTACGGTAAGATTTTCGCTAGCCACCTCTACTTGTCACTCAAGGGTGAATGCTTCTACCCTGTATAAAACAAGATTACTTTATTTGTTGCATATTAATATAAGAAAAATACGTGAAAGCCTCACTCAACGCGGGAAAGTTGTATTTATCGGTCACCATCATTCAACCGAAACACAAAATTTGTCACTACTTAAATATTTATCTCCCTGTCATCTTCATTCTCATACAGTCACACATATATTATTCTAAGCAAAATAAAACTATACAATCTCTACCTAATCCACTAAATATGACATACATCATAATCAAAGTCTAACTCAAAGTCAACACTACCTTTCCAAGCAAAGACCAAAATATTAAATATCACACTTTTATTAAATCAACTTCCGCCATTAGCGGTACTAATAAACAATGAAGCTTTTGCAATCATCTGACTCCATGCCAGCCGAAACCCTTTCTGGGTTTTGTTCTCCTGCCAGTTTCCGAGATGGGTTTCACCGGAAAAGTGTTCCGGTGGCGGAGGTTGACGGCGGTGATAAGGTTTATGTGGCGATTGGGAAGTCGGTTGAGAAGGTGGTGTCTTTGTTACGTTGGACTTTTAGAAGGTTTAGAGGTTGTGAAATATGTTTACTTCATGTTCATCAACCTTCTCCATTCATCCCAACACTTTGTAAGTTTATTCATATTTTTTTTTTTTTTTTTGGAACAACAACTTATATTCACACACTTGATACCGTCTAACATTTGACACAATCTCATAAATGTCTCGGTCGGGACTTGAACACATAACCTCTAGGCTGATAGGCGCTCACATACCACTAACAAATTAAAGAACCTTTGGTTTTTGTTCATATTTTTAGTTCTTAATTTTAGTTTAATTTGCGTATTTATGTGTACTTAACTATGATTAGTTGATTATGTTAATATCTTTGATTAATCAAACAAAAAATGCACAGACAAATGAAGATAAAGAGTTTAATTTATAGGTTAAACTTATATTTTTTAAACTCGATATTTATACGATTTTATCACAAGTTGGATATCAAATATTTACTATGTATAGCTTTTGTTCTGAAAAGTGACGAACTTATTATTGTTCTTCTAAAGAAAATGAGGAGTTCGTATTGATCTGAGAATGAAAATTGTCTTTTTGACGTTAGAAGTCAAAACTGTAGTTTATCTTTAGTAGAGACGTCCTTGTTGATTACGGAGTAGTATATTTGTGTAGTTGTAGCGGTGAGCTTGGTATTATGAAGCTTTGAGAAAAGTAACTGTAGCTATACAGAAAAATGTAAAATTACATTAATTGACACTCCAAACACTACATCTTCAGGTGAAAAGCCATCAATAGTAGCTTGTTTCTTTGAGTTCAAAACTAAAGCTTTGTGATCATTGAAGCAATTTTTTTTTATTGAAAGCTTATTTTCGAAATAATTGCTAAAGCTCTCATATTGTGATTTTTTTTTTACTTTGGTTCTATATCTGGTTTTTAAAATGGAATGATTGGACCAGTTCGTGGTCCTTGCTGTAAAAGTTTTACCTAGAAATGAAACTCTATAGACAAAAAATTTTCAATCGATCTTAAGGTCAGCTAGCCAAACACATAAGTTTTATAGCACTGTTAACCATAAAAAATATTTTACACAATACGATATTTTATCTGCTAGAACTTATAACCTTGGCAAAAAAAGGTTTGACCAAGCATAATCAAACTTTAAGTAGAATGATCTTAAAGAGTAAATAGAGTTTTAAATCTTTATACCTAATGAATCGTCTCTACTCAATAAATATACTTAAAATGCAACAACACAAGAAGGAACGCAATGAGTACTAGTTGATATAAATTAACCAGACAGCACTCCAGTTGACACTGAATTGGGTGTATTTTTCATTATAGGACACCAACTTGGCTCAAAACGAAATATAAGTTTAATGATCCAATTTTAATTATACAAATTTGATCTTAGCCAAGTAGACGTTTGTAATTCTCTGATATGATTGACATGGTAGGATAACAAAGATCAAGCTCATCTTATGGACTCGCAAAAATGTGATGTATGATTTATGGTTGTTCAATGCAGTGGGAAAACTACCAGCAACTCAAGCTAACCCTGATGTCGTGCGTGCTTATAGAAGAGAGGAGAGAAACATAATGCAGAAGCTTCTACTGGATTACATTAGCCTTTGTTCTCGATCAAAGGTTAAAGCATGCGTTGTGACTACTGAAAATGACCAAGTTCGTAAAGGAATTGTGGATTTACTTAACGAATATGGAGTTCAGAAGCTTGTTATGGGAGCTGTGCCAGAAAAGTAAGTGTTCTTTTTTACATGTGTTGTTTGAATATAGAATCTCGACTCTGAGACATATTAAATTATTAACAATTAAGAAGATTCATAATAGTAATTATATTCGTATACAGTTGGATGAGAGTGAAGAAAGGCTCGAGCAAATCAAGTTATGCAGCCAAAAATGCTCCTCCATTTTGTCATATTTGGTTTGTCAACAATAGTCAACTTCTATACACTAGAGAGCCTGCTGAGGACTATGATTCTTTGCCACCATTAATCCCTCAAGCATCCAATGCATTAAGGTCTCAGTCACTGCGTTACCCCAACACTCAAAGAGAACAACAGCAAATTTACAGTCGATCCAGCTCCAGCATAAATTTCATTGGTGGAAGTACAAGTATGACGAGTAGTACTAAACAGTTTCATGGAGACAGTTTACATAATAATTTACAGTCGAACACTTCTTCAGATTCTGGATATTCATCATCTACTGAACTTGATTCGAGATTGGAAGAAGAAGGCTTATCCAAACAACTTGAAGAGGTTAACATAGAAGCCGAAGCATCCAGGAATCAAGCATTTCAAGAGCTTTTAAAGCGAAAAAGGCTAGAAGCTCTAGCTATAGAAGCTAATAACAAGGTAGAGTTTCATTTATACACAAGCTGACTTCCAGGGTCAAACGGACTACTTTTCAACTTCAAATGTGAACTAAAATACTTTTTGTTTCAACTTGATATGAAACAAAATACTTTTTTTTTTTGCAAATCGTGAACTTCACAAATACACAATGGCAATTTGTTGAATTAGTTTATTGCAGGGCGTTAACCAAGATGTTGATTATCAACTGTGATTGATTTGACTTTAAAATTCATTTGTTTGACTTTCTTAGGTGAAGGTTTATGAATCAGCTCATGCTCAAGAAGTCGAACTAAGAAAAGCAGCTGAAGATACACTAAATACTGCAAGAGTAGAGCATAAGCAGTTCATGCAACAAAAAGAATTAGCATCAAAAGAACTGCACAAGGCAATGAGAAACATAGCAATGTTAAAAAATCAAGTACAAGAAGCAAACTGTAGACGTGAAGAGTCCTCTGAAGAACTGAAACTCATTGAAGCATCTATCGCAATTCTAAAGATTGAACAACAAACAGTTCAAAGACAACGACTTGAAGCATCGAATTGGCTCGAAAGGTGGAAAATTCGTGGACAAGCTGGAGGCGTATCTAGTACGACTGCCAGATTAATGGAATTTACATTTTTGGATTTGGAAACTGCAACTTGTGGGTTCTCCGACAGCTTTAAGATTAGCTGTGAAAGTGACGGCGTTTCGTTCTATAAAGGCGAAATGTTGAATAGAACAGTCATGATAAAGAAACTTCATCCTAATAACTTGCAAGCACAATCAGAGTTCCAACAAGAGGTTCAAGTGGTTGGGAGACTGCAACATAAGCATATATTGAGTCTAATTGGCATTTGTCAAGAAGCTTATGCTCTTGTTTACGAGTACGCGCACTGGAGCCTTGAGAGTCATCTTTCTAGTAAAACAATCTCTTATTCCACGTGCTGGAAAACCCGAACTCGAGTCATTTCCGAAATTGCAAACGCCCTTTTGTTCTTGCACACTTTTAGGCCTGAAAAGATAATCCATGGCAATTTAAAACCTG
>JARVZY010003653.1:0-27145 GCA_030686995.1 Artemisia argyi | reverse complement strand
GACCAAATCACTCCAAACCAAAAATCATTGAAAATTTGACGTGGACCAAAAACAGTAGGAAAAATTAAACATAACTTACACTCAGCTCCTCAGCCGCAAACGAAAAAACATGTCTTTATTATCGGATCGAGTATAAACGCCGCCACGAAAAACCCCCAAAGTTGCAACCCTAAGTCTTGTTTAACTGAATCTTCAAAGGAAAAAAATAGTCATATTCTAACCCAATCTACAGTAAAAATATAATTAAACCTTCAGATAAGAGACACTTACTAAATCAAAGCAGAATAACGGCCTCATAACTTTCCAGCATTTTTACTTTTTTTATACACCATATCACAACTCAAAGCAACATTTACATCACATAACCTAAAATAAACTCACTCTTACATTGTGTTCCTGAGTTTTATCATTAAAGATCCTCTTGTCGATCTAAATAAACAATGGTCTCAATTCAATCAAAGCTCCTTAATGTTTTTGGGATAGCTAAGGCAAACAGCCCCAATAATTAAATAACCATATACGAAATCCCAATCCCAACCACCACTAATTTCATAAGAACCCTAAAATTTAAACGAACCCCTAATTTTTATGAATCATTCCAAAAAAAATCCCTAAATTAACACAAAACCCTAATTCTTATAAACGACATATAAAAAAAAAAAAAAAAAAAAAAAAAAAAAAAAAAAAAAAAAAACCCTAATTTTACCTTGTTTATACACGATCTGTGGATCTGATTAATTTTCTTCATTGATTAATTTTGTTTGTGGAGGCATGAATCGTTAATTTTTTTGTGCGTGTTTGTGTTTTGTGATTTGTGTTGTGGGTGTGGAAAAGATAAGGTGAGTTTTATATCTGTGTTTGTGGCTACAGTAAAATGCTACAGAAGTTGGGGGAGTAGTCTTGTTCATAAGAAGCCTAATAAATGTAATATAGTATAATGTAAGTAACCTTTGAAACATAAAATTTTTAGTTGTGGTTTAAAAGAATAAAATGTATTTTGTTAAGTGTAAGTAAAGTTTAGTAATTATATGAAAAATATTATTAGTTTACTTGTTCAAATAAAAGTGTATATTTGTTAGTAGACATTTTAAAAAATATGCATTTGTATAAAATACTTGTAAATGCAAGTTTTGTTCATTTGATCATTACTACAATAATATATATCCATTTATTTATACCTTAGTGATGTATATGTAAAGTTGAAACTATTGTTTAAAACTTTTTATTTTTAAACTTTTCGTAATCTAAGTTTATAATTGTCATTGACAAAACTTAGAAATATCGTATAACATAAATAAGGGGCGTTTGGTTCTAGATATTTAAATGGTGCTACTTAAAATTTCAAAGAAATTAAAATGCCTCTCATGTGAAGTGAATTATAAATGGCCTACTTTTAACTCCATTAATCATATCTTATCTTATCTATATCTATAAAAAGATTCAGTCCCCTTATAAATGCGGAGGCTTCATGCGTAAGTACGTTCATTTAATTTTCATGCTTCATGGTAAGTACATTGGTGTGGAATTAGTGATTCGAGTTGTATAAAGTGTGTATTAGGAGCCTTTATTATGCAATTGAATGTTTCAGGAATATGAATAAGAACCATGTTAGAGTTACAAAACTCACATCAACTGCAGGTACACAAACCATCATGGAGTTACAAAGATTACAACCCAAGTGTTGCTGCAATTAACTAACATGAATTGCAAGCATACAAAGCAATCATGGAGTTACACTTGCAATTAATGAGTAATACAACTCAAAGGTTGGCTGCTAAAGCTATAAATAGGTCGTGCACATTCTTTGAATCACACCAATCCACCATCTCAGTAAAAGCATACACCATGTCAAAGGCAGTTGTGCAGGCTAAATCCCAAGTGTTTCTTGACCAGCTTGATCTTGATGTAACAGGTCCCATTGTTGCCATGGTGTGCAAAATGGGACATCAATGTTGCTATTGGCCGCTATCTAAGCACTGATTTTCTCATATCTGATTCCAAGGTACTTTCCTGAAAGTAAATGAAACATGTATGTATGATTCTTCTATGTGTAAGCTAACAATTACATTCAAATTTTGGTCCAGGGTAATATAATGCATTGCACTGCCATGTCCAAGACAACACGCAGCTTTGTTAATAGGTTGAAAGAGGGCAACATCTATACCATTAATGATTTTGCTGTAATTCTATATACATAAGAATATCCTATTATTGGAAATAGTGCTTACATCATTCAATTTCATGGTGACACCACTGCTAGAATATCTTCGGTGAAGTCAGATGGTTTTGTAAAGCATCCTTTTGATCTCTTGCCATTTGATGATCTGCAAGCTATGGATGAGACTTACTTGATTGGTAATGTTCAATTTACACTGAATTTTCTTTCACAGTTTGAATAATATGTATGAGTTTAAGTAGATGAATACCTTTTAGATGTTTTTGAATTCATCACAGACGTCGGTGTAAACATTCTCAACAATTTTAAATCCGTGAAGCCTAAGCGGAAAAGATTGATCAAAGCTTCGGCATTGTGCATTCCATCTATAATTTCAGAGGATGAAACAAAGAAAAGGTTAGCCTCCGATATTTCTAGCATTTCTAAATAATAGATAATATTAGCATAATTATATCCTATTTATGAGTATGGGTGTACTAACTTGCCTTTTGTCATTGTCTAATTACAACAATGCTATTGTGGACTTAGAAACTGGAATAGGCCCTTTTGGAAGTGAGTTGCCGGAGAATGATAAATCTGATGCCGAGGTCGAAAGTGCAATAGGCCCTATTGGAAATGAGGCACTGGAATATGATAATTGTGATTCCGAGGTTGTAACCAAAAAGAAAACAAAGCGGTAATATCCCAACCAAAGTTTTACTACTAATTTGATATTGCTAAAAATATTAAATGAATGTCTTTTTTTTAACTTTTGCAGAGATGATGTGAGCGACTATGAACCTGAATAAGCAGTTGAAGACACAAGGCTTGAAATTGGTGTCTTTATTGAATCATAACATCATCTTAGGTTTTGCTGAATAGCAGTAGCTTAGGGGAAAATAATAAGAATGCACTATTTTGTAGCATGGTTTATTTGTTCCGTATGAGAAACGTATGTTTTGTTTGGTTTTTTATAAAAATTAATGTCATCTGAATTTTGTTTTATAATTTATGCTACATCTTCTATATGAACAATGAACAGATTGTATCTATCAGCCCAATTTGTAGCCATCTAATCCAACCATGGATTTTGATCTTCAACATATCATATATATATATATATATATATGAAAAGCATCTTAATGAGGCTGTAAAGACCATATTTCAAGGCAATGTTATTGCTTTTCATTCAATCAGCTTAACCTATCAAGTAGAGTTCAAGAGAGGCAAAAGTATAAGTAGTATAAGTAGCATTCTATAGTTCATTTCATTGAACAATTTCATTTCTATAAATTCTATTCACAAAGTTTTCTCTTATTCTTTTTCTTAAGATCTTCATACAGTTACTTATAATAGACTCAATTAATCGATATTTGAACTAATAAAATATCAGCCAATATTGCATACTACTTAGCTTTAATCCTTCCAACTTTCAAACACTAATTAAGCCCGGTTACAAAATAAATGTCTTATAAATAACCTGATAGCCAATATTGCATACTACTTAGCTTTAACCCTTCCAACTTTCTAACACTAACTAAGCCCGGATACAGAATAAATATCTTATAAATAAGCTGATATAAAGATTCTTTTTACCAATGGAATACTGATTGGCTCCAAACGGTCAACCTAATTGACCAGGTGAATGGTCAACAAAGTCAGACAACCTAGAGTCAATCTCCGTGGAAGTATAGGGGTTTCCCCGGGTCGTTATGTCCCGACGAGGTGTGATGGTAATCAAAAAGGGTTTGTGATCGGATAAATTTGGACAGAAAAGGGGTTTGAGTGATTTGAATGATTACACTAAGATATGAGGAATGAAAATAACTTAGAAACACTATATGAACAATTACTGATAATCAGATACACTAAAAACGTGAGCTAAGTCTAATAACGCGTACGTTCAGATTAAAGTTACGTGAACGTACGAAATAAAACGCGAGTTTTGTAGAAATAAAATACCTACCGATATGAAAATTACATTTTTACAATCCTAATAATAAAAGAAAAATTTTAGAAAATTAAAATTAATTTTTACACTATTTATATATTTATTATTAACTAATTACTAATTTCCTATTTACTTTTAATTATTTAAATTAACCTAAAATACTAATAATTAGGAAATTAACCTAGAGAAATAAAATTTAAACTTGGAAAAATCTAAAATAATATAAAACCAATTTTAAAACAGAAAATATATTTTTAAGACTTTTTAAATAACTATTACTAATTAAAAACTAATTATTAATTAATAAAAACTAAATTAAATTAAGAAAAATAGAAAATGAACAGTGAAAAATATTAAAATTTTCCTAAAATTATTTTATGACTACAGGATGCTATGAAAATTATAAAAATGAGAAATGCTTATTGAATAAGCTAAAAATAAGCCAAATGGCTTAAATAAAAGTTATCACTATTTTAAATTTTGACTTTTTTGAAATTTTCTTTTACCAAACTATTTAAATACCTAAATTAGCAAACTTTAATGAAGGGACTTGGAAAGAAGCTTAGAAATAAGCACTTGAGAAACTCAAGTGCTTAACAGTTGGTATCTCTAAGCTTATTAGGATTTGTGGAATTGAAAGAAGCTTATAAAAGACTAAACAAACTGATCAAAAGGGTAAATAAGCTACAACATTGATAAAGGAAATTGAAATAAACAATAACCAACAAATAAGCACACTATATAAGCTGTAAAAAGAAAATAAGCCAAAACCATATTCTAAGTACACAACAGGTTAAAATGTCCAACTTGGGGCCAATGTGGGGCCCACTAGGGGCTTTGGAAGTCCAAAGTAAAAGCTGATATCAAAAGGCAGCTTATTGAAGTTGCTAAAAAGCCAGAGCTCCTGGTTTGGGTCCCACAAATAAGCACAAGGGAGACCATGGGAATTGGGCTCATACACTGATGCACTCAGTGTATACTCAGGAAATGGACAAATTAGATAGGGCTTGCAGCCCTGCCAATTGAGCAAATAAGCAAGAAATAAGCTCAGATTCTAAAAGAATGGCTTAAGGGCTTTCCAAAAAGCCCAAGCTCACACTGTGGGACCCACATGTGAACAAACTATGGCTGATTGAAAAGGGGTGGTGTGGACTGAGTCTGAGTGCAGGGCATACCCTTGCCCTGCAGGCCTATATAAGCTACCAAAAAAGCAATGAGAAAAATCATAAAAATAAGAAAAACATGGATTCCTAAAGACTAGCTGGGGGTCTTTAACTCCTGAAAGTTTCAAGGTCTAAAGCTAAACACAAAAATCAAAACAAATCTTGGAACTTTTGGATTTTCTGCTAATGGTAAAAATTGACTTTTCAAGTTAACACTAAGGTTTGACTAATTTGAACTTTTAATGATTCTAATGGACTGAAAATAAGGTACAAAGCTAAAATAAGATCAAATCAAGCTGAAACAACAGTCTATGCACTAATTTGGGTGGAATTGGATCCTACACATTCAACAAATAGCACAGTAAAGAGGATGGGAGCAAGCTTTGACTTTTTGACAATTAAGAGTTGGATTTTATCCTTGACATAGCCTAATGGGACATGATATATCTTACTTAGGCCAAAACAACAACAAAATAACAACAAGACAGCCCAGAGTACCACTAATCCAAACAATCCTAATTGAGGCTGTATTTGAGATTTTCAAAAGGATTCAATGACTCAGACCATATTTTGAATGCACAAGGTTTTAATAAGATGTAATGAGAATATATAAACACAGAAACACTAATAAGAACACCTAACTCTCATTAATCAATTTCATACTAACTTGGTAGTGAAAATGAAAGTAAACAATGAGGCAAACCAAAGAACAAGCAAACAACTTTAAGAATTATTTGAACTAACATGTACCAAATAAACCTAGAAACATAGGGATAAACAAGGATAAGCTATTCTACAGTAAAGCACTTAAAATAGGATGAATTGCTTACAGTTTGATCCTGTGTGATTCTCAACCAAGAACAACCACACTAACCTGTCCTACAACCTCCCTTGAGGCACTAAACCATGGCTTTCCACAAACCACCATCTTCCTTGCATCTCCTTACCATATAAACTGATTTTCTATTTATGGATTATTTTTTAGCTATTTTTTTATTTTTAAAGCTAAACAAGCTTAAATGCTTTCCAAACTGTAAATTGCTTATAATTAAGCTTATGTGAATCTATTGGAACAAGAAACAAGATATTTAAACAACTTTTGAGTGAAGATGTCAATTTCACTTGAAAACACAAAGTACGGATTAAAACAACAAAACTTGAATTAAAGGTTTAAGGAAGCTTTTATTACATTAAATTAACTGAGTAACATTTATTTAGCTAAATTTACAACTAAGGATTAAAATTACACTACTCCGACATTATCTAAACTAAGCTAATCTAATGATACTTCTCTCTGGCTTCCTTTTGCTTTATAGGTGACTTCTAGGGTTTTTCTCTGCCCTCTGAACATTTCCCATCAATTCTAAGCCCTTGGATTGCTACATTTGATCTGAGCCCTTGAAATTTCATTTGAAGAGAAATTGGGTTCGACCAATTGGGGTCTGTGTTTGTTGCAGGGATAATGTTTTGGATTGGAGTGGTGAAAAGTAAGTATGGGTGGTGGAAAGTGAGAGATAGAGGTGATGATGGGGAGGCCTGGCAGTGGTTTAGCAGGTCACGTGTGGGGGGAAGGGTGGTATTTGAGAGGGAGAGTGGTATTGTGGGAGGGTTGACCGGGGTCAAACCCGTTTTTAAATATTAAGGGGTGTGGGCTTTTGTTGATGGACCAAAGGAGGGTAAAGGGGTAATGGGTTTGTGTTTGTTTTTGGGTTTATATAATAAAGGGATCCGGTTTGGTTAGTTTTACACAAGGACCATTTTTGTAATTTCATGAAAGATGAAGGCTGAACTTGTAATTTCCCAAAAGTTATCATGAGGACCTATATTACCATTTATGAATAGTACAAGGGTAATATTTGATAAATTCCAATTTTTAAATACCCGAGGACTTGTTTTGCCATTTTTGAAACTTGAGGTGTAAAAGTTGTCATTTGTAGAAAACTTTCATCCAGGGACTAAAAGTGAACCAGTTTGAATTCCCAAGGACTAATGTTGACTTTTCTTTCATTTTAAACCTTTAGGGACTAGATTTGTAAATTTGTGAAACTTCAGGGACTGAAAATAACAATTTTGTGAACTTTGCATGTTTTTCACTTGTTTCCAATCTTTTTGTACCTGAATCACATAAAAACACATTCCATTGATATTTGTAACATTTATATGGTCATTTGTGTGCTTTTGGTCATTTTTGTGGGTTTAAACAAGGTAAAATATATGTGTATTTAGACACATATCAAATCCCCCACACTAAACTATTGCTAGTCCCTAGCAATCTTTTATGAAAACTTAATGGATTTGAAGTCTCTTTACCAAAAGCCATTACTTCTGGAGTGGCCAAATGTTTCAGTTCAAATAAGAACCATGGTACACCGATAACCATGTGATTTTGAGCAAACCACCAGCTGTCAACGGATTTGATTTGTCTTTACCAGAAGTCGTTTGCTTCTGGACTAGCCAACTCTTGATGGATATAGTGAACATCTTGGTGAGCGGATTACCAATTATGGTTTTCCACTGCCTTTACCACAAGCCATAATCTTGCGGGCTAGCCAACTCTTTTACTTTTTAGGATATGGAGAGTTGAATACCATACAATTTTGGGCAAATTGTCAGCCATAAACGGATTTGATATATCTTTACCAAGAGTCGTTTGCTCCTGGATTAGCCAATCCTTTTGTCGTTTAGACATGGCGGACTGATAACCACAAAAAATTTTGAAATAAAGTGAAAAAATTTTAAAATTTTGGCAAAAAACGGGGGTACTAGAAGGTAAAATGTGATAAAATTCGCTAGAATTTCTCCCCCACACTTAGAATTAAATATTGTCCTCAATATTCAAAGTCCCGGCTATTATGCCGACCTTTTGAACGTAAAAGGGCAACATTACAAGCTAAATGTGGAAACACCATTTTTTCACTTTGTTTTATTTATTATATATACATGAGAACAACAGCAGGGGTACTCCCCCACATTTAGGGTGAAAACCCCATATGCATGCTATTGTTTTTGTTTACCGAGTCGCTAGCTTGACTCGACCCCGAATTCATTGGTTCTTGGGGAAGCATGATGTGGAAGAAACGATCTCCATCGGACTTTCATTCAAGATGTTTTGATAAACATTTGAAGCACGTGAAAGTTCCACACCGATGATATAAGTACCCGGCTTTAAGTAGTATAAACTATAAGCGGTGATGCCGGGGTCAAAGATAATGTCTTCATTCCCGAAGGAATGAAGAACTGGAGAAGTCACCCGGTAGGTGAAGAATAGAAGGAAAATCTTGATAACAATCAAGATTGACTCATCATCATCAGTAAGAGAATTCATAATTGGTATATCATGAATCTCATCATTGAAGCTCATATGATCTAGACATATTATGGGAGGGAGGGTTGGGATTTTGATATCAAGCGAATTCTCAGGGTTGAGAATATTTCCCTCCGGAACATAAAGATCATCTTTGTCTAGATCAAAATAAAAGTTATCATACTCCGGTGGAGATATGATATGAGTGAGTTTACCGGAGAACTCCTCAAAGGTGAATGAATCATACACGGGGAGAGAAATTTGAGAATGAGAAGTGGTACTGCCACTAATCTTCTCTCCCATATGATCAAAAGTAAAGGCTTCAAACTCCGGAATAGGATCATCGGAGAAAATGTCACTATCCTTAATGGGGATAGGAGATGAAATAGGTTTCATATTGAAAGCCTCGATTTTAGAAATGAGGAGATTGACATTCAATAATGTTGCACGAAGTGCTTCATCCTTGATTTCAGTGTCAATCTCAGCATTCTCTTCTTCTAAGCTAACTAGCTTAGAAGGTAATTCTTCCATAAAAACGATGTGCCCACAAGATAACGAATCGTCATCATTAGAATCGGAGAACATCTCAACATCATCATTCGGGAAGACAAGAGGAGGAGGGATATCACATACAAGATCAAGAATTCCCTGTGACTCTCTTGGGATTGGAACAAGGTTCTCAACACTAGACTTTATGAATTCATCCGATTCCTTTTCAGGAACAGTGTCAAGATGCTCGTCCCCCATGCTCAGAGAATGAGTGGGAGCCTCGGGTGTGATAACAGTGGGTTGAGATGGAATCTCAACTGATGGAATTTCATCTGATGAACCTGATGGATCTTTATAAAATTCAAGGATATCAAGGGTATCTTCATCATCACTGTCATCAGGAATGAAACGGAATCGAGAGCTAGATCTGGCTGCTTTTTATTTTGCAATTGATTCCCTAATAGAGTTTTCAAAAGCATCGTGGGAATTTATTTTAGCAGCCTGTTCTTCAGCTAACAATTCTTCCATCGATTTTTTATTTGGATTATCTGGGGTATGTATAATTCCTTTCAAATCTTTCACTAAATCCAAAAGATCAAGGATAAGACTTTGAGGAATTGGCTGAGGTGGAGGTTCGTCATTATACGATGTGTCAAAATTGTTACAAGGAAATGGATTCCTTGTTTGACAATCGGAGCTGAAGTGTGGACCTCCACAGTAATCACAACAGTAAAACTAATGTGGCTGTGAGTCGTATGTGCTAGAGTTATAATCGTTATCAGGAAACTGCTCATAGACAAGCGTGTTTCCCGATTGACAATCAGAACTGTAGTGTGAACCACCACAGTACTCACAACAGTAAAACTGATGAGTCTCATGGTGTGGTATCTAATGGAATAAATCAGTCATGTCATGGTAGGAATAGGGATCCTGGTTATAGACAGACCCGTTTCCTGACTCTACCATGCCACAACTGGGGCAATTACCACCATTATAAGAACTACCACACCATTGGCAAATAAGAAGGTGTGGATGCGACATAGAAAGAATCAAAAGGTTTGGGAGGGTAAGGAATGAAGAATCAAAAGGGTAGGAGGGTAAAGATGAATATTTTTGGATTTTTGGAAAGACATTTTATATACAAATAAGAAAGAAAATCTTTTTGGTTTTTTGTGTTCGTTGAAAACTGATTTTAAAATGTTTTCGGGAACCGTTTTGTTTTTATATGAAAATAAGAAGATAATATGAACAAGGGTGGATAAATATACAATGAGCGTGTATTCAGATTCACTAATACGCAAAACCGTTTAGAATAACGCGCACAACTTCCCTTGCTGCGACGCCAAAATTTTGATTGGCTCCAAATGGTCAACCTAATTGACCAGGTGAATGGTCAACAAAGTCAGACTATCTAGAGTCAATCTCCGTGGAAGTATAGGGGTTTCCCCGGGTCGTTATGTCCCGACGAGGTGTGATGGTAATCAAAACGGGTTTATGATCGGGTGAATTTGGACAGAAAAGGGGTTTGAGTGATTTGAATGATTACACTAAGATATGAGGAATGAAAATAACTTAGAAACACTATATGAACAATTACTGATAATCAGATACACTAAAAAAACGTGAGCTAAGTCTAATAACGCGTACGTTCAGATTAAAGTTACGTGACGTACGGAATAAAACCTGAGTTTTGTAGAAATAAAATACCTACGAATATGAAAATTACATTTTTACAATCCTAATAATAAAAGAAAATTTTTAGAAAATTAAAATTAATTTTTACACTATTTATATATTTATTATTAACTAATTACTAATTTCCTATTTACTTTTAATTATTTAAATTAACCTAAAATACTAATAATTAGGAAATTAACCTAGAGAAACAAAATTTAAACTTGGAAAAATCTAAAATAATATAAAACTAATTTTAAAACAGAAAATATATTTTTAAGACTTTTTAAATAACTATTACTAATTAAAAACTAATTATTAATTAATAAAAACTAAATTAAATTAAGAAAAATAGCAAATGAACAGTGAAAAATATTAAAATTTTCCTAAAATTATTTTATGACTACAGGAAGCTATGAAAATTATAAAAATGAGAAATGCTTATTGAATAAGCTGAAAATAAGCCAAATGGCTTAAATAGAAGCTATCACTATTTTAAATTTTGACTTTTTTGAAATTTTCTTTTACCAAACTATTTAAATACCTAAATTAGCAAACTTTAATGAAGGGACGTGGAAAGAAGCTTAGAAATAAGCACTTGAGAAACTCAAGTGCTTAACAGTTGGTACCTCTAAGCTTATTAGGATTTGTGGAATTGAAAAAAGCTTATAAAAGATTAAACAGACTGATCAAAAGGGTAAATAAGCTACAACATTGATAAAGGAACTTGAAATAAACAATAACCAACAAATAAGCACACTATATAAGCTGTAAAAAGAAAATAAGCCAAAACCATATTCTATGTACACAACAGGTTGAAATGTCCAACTTGGGGCCAATGTGGGGCCCACTAAGGGCTTTGGAAGTCCAAAGTAAAAGCTGATATGAAAAGGCAGGTTATTGAAGTTGCTAAAAAGCCAGAGCTCCTGGTTTGGGTCCCACAAATAAGCACAAGGGAGACCATAGGAATTGGGCTCATACACTGATGCACTCAGTGCATACTCAGGAAACGGACAAATTAGATGGGGCTTGCAGCCCTGCCAATTGAGCAAATAAGCAAGAAATAAGCTCAGATTCTAAAATAACGGCTTAAGGGCTTTCCAAAAAGCCCAAGCTCACACTGTGGGACCCACAGGTGAACAAACTATGGCTGATTGAAAAGGGGTGGTGTGGACTGAGTCTGAGTGCAGGGCATACCCTTGCCCTGCAGGCCTATATAAGCTACCAAAAAAACAATGAGAAAAAATCACAAAAATAAGAAAAACATGGATTCCTAAAGACTAGCTGGGGTCTTTAACTCCTGAAAGTTTCAAGGTCTAAAGCTAAACACAAAAATCAAAACAAATCTTGGAACTTTTGGATTTTCTACTAATGGTAAAAATTGACTTTTCAAGTTAACGCTAAGGTTTGACTAATTTGAACTTTTAATGATCCTAATGGACTGAAAATAAGGTACTAAGCTAAAATAAGATCAAATCAAGCTGAAACAACAAACTATGAACTGATTTTGGTGGAATTGGATCCTACACATTCAACAGATAGCACAGTAAAGAGGATGGGAGCAAGCTTTGACTTTTTGACAATTATGTGTTGGATTTTATCCTTGACTTAGCCTAATGGGACATGATATATCTTACTTAGGCCAAAACAACAAAATAACAACAAGACAACCCAGAGTACCACTAATTCAAACACTCCTAATTGAGACTGTATTTGAGATTTTCAAAAGGATTCAATGACTCAGACCATATTTTGAATGCACAAGGTTTTAATAAGATGTAATGAGAATATATAAACACAGAAACATTAATAAGAACACCTAACTCTTATTAATCAATTTCATACTAACTTGGTAATGAAAATGAAAGTGAGCAGTGAGGCAAACCAATGAACAAGCAAAAAACTTTAAGAATTATTTGAACTAACATGTACCAAATAAACCTCGAAACACGGAGATAAACAAGGATAAGCTATTCTACACTAAAGCACTTAAAATAGGATGTATTGCTTACAGTTTGATCCTGTGTGATTCTCAACCAAGAACAACCACACTAACCTATCCTACAACCTCCCTTGAGGCACTAAACCATGGCTTTCCACAAACCACCATCTTCCTTGCATCTCCTTACCATATAAACTGATTTTCTATTTATGGATTATTTTTGAGCTATTTTTTTATTTATAAAGCTAAACAAGCTTAAATGCTTTCCAAACTGTAAATTGATTATAATTAAGCATATGTGAATCTACTGGAACAAGAAACAAGATATTTAAACAACTTTTGAGTGAAGATGTCAATTTCACTTGAAAACACAAAGTACGGATTAAAACAGCAAAACTTGAATTAAAGGTTTAAGGAAGCTTTTATTACTTTAAATTAACTGAGTACAACATTTATTTAGCTAAAATTACAACTAAGGATTAAAATTACTCTACTCCGACATTATCTAAACTAAGCTAATCTAATGATACTTCTCTCTGGCTTCCTTTTGCTTTATAGGTGACTTCTAGGGTTTTTCTCTGCCCTCTGAACATTTCCCATCAATTCTAAGCCCTTGGATTGCTACATTTGATCTGAGCCCTTGAAATTTCATTTGGCGGGAAATTTGGTTAGACCAATTGGGGTCTGTGTTTGTTGCAGGGATAATGTTTTGGATTGGAGTGGTGAAAAGTAAGTAGGGGTGGTGGAAAGTGAGAGATAGAGGTGATGATGGGGAGGCCTGGCAATGGTTTTGCAGGTCACGTGTGGGGGGAAGGGTGGTATTTGAGAGGGAGAGTGGTATTGTGGGAGGGTTGACCGGGGTCAAACCCGTTTTTAAATATTAAGGGGTGTGGGCTTTTGTTGATGGGCCAAAGGAGGGTAAAGGGGTAATGGGTTTGTGTTTGTGTTTGTTTTTGGGTTTATATAATAAAGGGATCCGGTTTGGTTAGTTTTACACAAGGACCATTTTTGTAATTTCATGAAAGATGAAGGCTGAACTTGTAATTTCCCAAAAGTTATCATGAGGACCTATATTACCATTTATGAATAGTACAAGGGTAATATTCGATAAATTCCAATTTTTAAATACCCGAGGACTTGTTTTGCCATTTTTGAAACTTGAGGGGTAAAAGTTACCATTTGTAGAAAACTTTCATCCAGGGACTAAAAGTGAACTAGTTTGAATTCCCAAGGACTAATGTTGATTTTTCTATCATTTTAAACCTTTAGGGACTAGATTTGTAAATTTGTGAAACTTCAAGGACTGAAAATGACAATTTTGTGAACTTTGCATGTTTTTCACTTGTTTCTAATCTTTTTGTACCTGAATCACATAAAAACACATTCCATTGATATTTGTAACATTTATATGGTCATTTGTGTGCTTTTGGTCATTTTTGTGGGTTTAAACAAGGTAAAATATATGTGTATTTAGACACATATCAAATACCATCCAATATTGCATAATACTTACCTTCGAACTTACCAATATTTTAAAATAAACTGAAATAAGACTCTTTGGACCAATGGAATACTAGCCAACTATTGAATATTAGTTAGCTTGAATATTTCTAAATTCTTAAAATAGACTAACTTTTTGAACAAACGAAATGCCATACAACTATTTGATGTTCTTATCTTACAGTCATAACAAATTAGTACATGAGCAACATTAAATTCGACATGAATAACATCAAACTGAACAAAAGTTGTTCAAACAATTGAAAATGGAATTTGAATTTCAAGCATCTAACCTAAACACAGATTTTGATCTTTCACACATCACCAGGTATCAAACCATGCTTTTCAATAGTTGGTTGATAAACATTTTCATTTTATAAACAACCCTTCCCACAATCACAATAAATACAGAACTGCATACAAATTTAGTATTCAAACTTCTTTTCTATAGTTAATTATGTGTCTTTATGGGTGAGTAAATTGGCTTTATGAGTGACCAGAAGTTACATAACCTTTTTGTAACTGCTGGGAATATCAAAGACTTGGTAAGGCTTATATAAGACCACTGATTCAGTTGTTTCTTCAATCCCACATATCACTAATCCATATTAAATATTCATGGAATTAAGCAGGGAGATGATCACTCGGCATTTTTACATGGCTATCGATCAGGCTGCAAAAAAGGTTGGTGTTGGTTTAAGTTCTTTAAAAAGTCAATGTAGAGCTATGGGTATTAAGCGTTGGCCCTGTCGTAAACTTAACAGTTTACAAGAATTGATTAAACATTTTCAGGTTATGTATTAATTGACACGAACATTTTATTTTCATGTTTATCGGGTATAGTATATATTGCATAACAAACTTGGAACATCAGATGTCAATATTGACAAACAAATACTGTTGTGAACTCTATAGTCAAAACAGTCAAGCCTAAAGTCCACAACATTTTTCGTTTTTTAATATTGACAAATGATGTTCAACATAGTTGGACACTCTGGTTTTCTTTAGTGATTTCTTTAGTTATTTCAACAGTCTAGCAATGAGTTTGCTTCAGAACTTTGTACAAAGTCTGATTAAATAGCAAAAGGGATTAGAAAGGAAGATCGGAGATCCAAACTATGTTAATATTTGTTTGTTATATCTATCTAGGAAAACTAAATTATTAATAGATCTGTTTAATGAATAGTAAGTTTATTAAATAACATGCCATTCACAAAGTTAATTTACATTATAGGATGAGAATGCAGGTGAAAAATCTGATCCGAATACGCAAGAAATAATCAGAAGGCTGGAGGCTCTAAAGAGGCAGGTAGAAGAAAACCCTGATTTTGAACTTCCCATAAACATCAAAAAATTGAGGCAAAGGGCTTGCAAAGCTAAATACAAAAAAAAAGAAGACTGTAAATTTGGTATTGTCCTTATAAGATCCAAAAGGAGCAAATAAAGCTACACACTTGCAGACTATGTTTCCTACCAATTACCCAGATTATGAAGAAATGGAACTTACAGAAACTTCCACAATCTGTATATGTGGATAGTCCACTATTAGTGAAGATTCAGTATCACAAAGGAAAAAAAAAAGATCTTCCCAAATCCATGATATCAGTCAATATAATTCCAAAACTGAATTACATGATTCTGTGACTTATTCAGTAACTAAACTTCTAAACTACTATATGCATAAAAATTCAGTTACTAAACTGAATTTGGATAGTCCACAATTAGGGAAAATTCGGTAACACAAAGAAAAACATTCTTAAATTTTTCTAAAGTATTCTCTGCATACAAATTCAGTTACTAAACTTCTTTTGAATAACTAATAAAGTGACTTTATGAGTGAGTAAATTGATTTTATTACTAAAAGTCATCAACAACTCACCAGCACTTTTCATTTGCTTATTAATAAATGCTTCAGTTTATTAAACCTTCTATGGCATAGTATAAATAATACTACTATCTACTCTCCTAAATATTCAAACACTATGTCACATCATATAGATATTCAGCAAATGCCACCTCACGTCCTAAAGCTCAAAAAAGAGTTACAAATTGTGCTCATAAGAAATGTTAATCCAAGCCAAGGTTTGTGCAATGGCACCCACCTTATTGTCAAGCATGTAGGAAGATTGATTATTCAAGCAGAAATTATCACCGGTTCAAATATAGGAGCCACAGTTCTAATACCAAGAATTACGTTTACATTAACCTTATCTAAATGGCCTTTCAAAATGATTTGTAGACAATTTCCAATCAGGAGATGTCACTCAAAGATTATCAATAACAATCAAGGTGGATGAATCACTAACGAAGAATATGGGAAAGATACTTAGCTAAAGTTGTGGATTATAGTTCGTTATGTTAGGATCTAAGTTATTCAGAAGAATAAAGTTTGAAGAATAATATGTGTCGTATGTTGCATGCTAAGCTATTTTAAACTGTAATTCAACTATTGTTATCCGAATACCATTCCCTTTGATTTATATCTATTTTTATGTCTGATTTGCATCACCCAGAAAATAAAACATGATTAACATTAATTTAATGCCATGCATATGATGAGGCATATGTATAAATCCAAAGAAG
This sequence comes from Artemisia argyi, assembly GCA_030686995.1. Taxonomy (NCBI): domain Eukaryota; kingdom Viridiplantae; phylum Streptophyta; class Magnoliopsida; order Asterales; family Asteraceae; genus Artemisia; species Artemisia argyi. The sequence goes on along the minus strand of JARVZY010003653.1, from coordinate 10,384 downwards.
TCATAAGAAAATATAACATACCTGCTTTCTTCAGATGGATAATCACATTTCTTCAATAAGGAAAAACGTTTTCCAATGAACAAAGATGATCCACCAACAAATCGATATTACCAAGTCTTTAAGTAAGTCAAGTTGTTCCATAAGGCTACTAAAGCAAATTTCCTTTTTAAAATGAAGTATAATTTGGAAAAAACAAAAATCGTTGTGTGCTAGCTTAATTCACTTCTAATATTCAAGAAATCAGAAAGATTTTAAAAAATGATTTTATTTACTATATTTAATTCCTTTATCAATTATTGAAATATTCAAGATACCATTTTTTTTTATTTTGTACAGAAATCATAACATTGTCAAGCAGTGAAAGTTCCGATGTATCATACCCAATGGGATGGTCTGACTACTTTCCAAAGGTTGAAAATTTAACCTGTGATTCTAGCAAAGATGAAATGAAGTTTTACCAACAAAAAAAGGGTTCAAGCTCAAACAAGGTTGAAGCTAGCAAGAGTCTAACATCAAAACAGAGTGCAAAGCTTGCTTTTGCTGATAGGATTAAAGTTCTAGGTCTGCCAAATAAGAAAAATTGTGACGCAATTGGTATCAAGCCATTTGCTGTCAAAAATCCAAAAGAGGAAAAAAGTATGATTTAGATGTATGTTTAGGACTTTTCAACATGGATGTTCGTGGTTTATTTATGGCTTAAATGCTCTAAAAGAAATCTATCGTAACCATTATGCATTTGGTTTAAGTATGAATGCAATCCTTCCTATTTATGAATGACTACACATAATGTTGCTACAAATAACTGGCTCAGATCTGCATATATTCAAGTCACAAAATTATTCTTATTCCGTAATGGTTGCAAACAAACACGGTTGCATAGTAAGTATTTAAACTAAGCCATCCGGTTGTTGCCCCGCCAATTTACGGTCAGATCATTCAACACACAGTTTATTTATGTCAGGTTACAGAGATCATCATCGCCTTATGGGAAACATTATAAACGAAACTGGGATGTACCCCATAGGGGTGGAATTAGTGATTCGAATTGTGTTTCATGCCTTGAATGTTTCAGGAATATGAATAAGAACCATGTTAGAGTTACAAAACTCACATCAATTGCAGGTACACAAACCATCATGGAGGTATACCTGCTACATAATAGTGGCACTTATTCCTGATTAATAATGGAATACAAATCATGTAGCTATGCAGTTACAAAGATTACAACCCAAGTGTTGCTGCAATTAACTAGCATGAATTGCAAGTATACAAAGCAATCATGGAGTTACACTTGCAATCATTCCTCATTATTAAAAACGGTTGCATAGTAAGTATTTAAACTATGCCATCCGGTTGTTGCCTTATGGGTAACAGAATGTAATCAGATAGGGTTTGCAATTCTGCCATGGCTGCAAACACGAACATGTTCATGATGCCCTGCCAAGATACAAGCCGCTTTCACCCACCATGTTACAGCTCCACGTAAGTCAACAGATATCATCATATCCTTATGGGAAACATTATAAAGGAGACGGGGATGTAACCGGATAAAAGGGTTTGCGAACCTGACATGGCTGTAAACACATGCATGATCGTGATACCCTGCCAAGATACAGGCCGCTTTCACCCACCATGTTATAGCTCAACAAAAGCCATACAATCCTGATGACCTACAACAAAAAGACTTATATTCATATTACACTTCACAGACAATCGCCATTCTTGAAACACTAAACTACTAAGCCAACAAACAGTGAGCTTATTCACTTTCCAAAATATAAATAAGTCAATAATCCCAAAATATAAGCTTGATTGACCTAATTACATGTACACAATTTTCATTTATCGTAACATTTCATTATAAATCAAAGGATGTATGCTTTTACCAATTAACTCAATGACAGTCGCAATACCCAATCAATGACACTAATGTAACAAACATGTAGTTAAAACAAGAGTTACTAAATAACTTAAACACGTGAATTAATTTGCCGTTTATTATAACTTTCATTAATTAATCAAATGATGTACGATTCTATGAATTAGCTTAGGTGACAACCATAAATGTGACGTATTTGTAGCCAAAACAAGATATACCAATTAATCATATCTCACCTGACCTTTCCATTACTAATCACAAAATCAGTATTCTAAACTCAATGCAAATACTTTTACCTATTAAATCAACTCGCCACTTACAACGCACATGTAAACAAACTACCCGTAAATGAACTTTACTGCTATATACAATCATAAATCTTATAATTTATCACACATGCCTATGCAAAACTTAACTAAGGACCTTAAAACAACCAAAATTTATAATGATAAATTCAGGCTCATTCTATTCTTAAATTCAATTTAAACAACAATCCACACTATGCCTTACCCCATAACGATCCATCTCAGAATCCAATATGTATTTTCTTCTATCAATAGAATCATCAAAAATTCCCTATTTTGGTTTCAATACACCATTATCATTCTAACACTATTTGTAACAATCTTCAATATCTTACAAATTTAGGCTGATAATTAAAACATATACTTGATTGTTTAAATTGAATCGAAACTAACATAATCCAATATCATTTCTAAATCAATAAACATCATAAAGTAACAAACTTTCAATAAATTATAACATCTAAACATGAACGCTTTCATTTGATCATATTAAAATCGAATACCTGAAATATTGGGCTCAATCAACAGACAATCAAATCCTTTATCATAACCCTAAAAAAATTTTGATTGATTAATATTTATTTGTATTAATTTTGCCTTAGATTGAAATCAACCAAGCTGCTATTGAGATCTAAAAATGTGTGTTTGAGTGAGCGTGAGAGAGAGATGAGTGAAAGAAAAAGTCAAACCCACACCACTTTACCCTTTATAATAATGTGTGTATATATATATATATATATATATATATATATATATATATATATATATATATATATATATATATATATATATATATATATATATATATATATATATGTTTATATTAAAGATAATAAAAGATTAATAATTGAAACAAAACTGATCCTTTAATCAGTAATTCCATTAATGGTTCAAGTTAATATATACAAACATATCATTCCCATTCAAAAACACAGGGATTAAACCCAGGTAAATACATCAAAATACAAAAGAAACAGCCAAATAGATACTAAGCTTCATCATCAACCTCAACATCTTCCAAATCCTCCAGGAGCTTATCCTTCTCCTCTAAACTTTCACGAGACAGCAACAGTAGTTGGGCCAAGAGATCAAGCTTCCTACGGTCCTTCATTTGTATTTCCATCAAAATATTGTACCCAGTTGCAACCACATCAGTGAAAGGAGGGAATAAGGAAGATGCCTCAGTTATTGTTTGCTCTTTCTTTTCAATAACAGCCCTTAATTGGCTGCTTTCTTCCCCAATACGACCTATAAAGCTTTTTTCTTCAGCTTTATTATTGATGATAAGAACCCTGAATGCATCGGCAAGTTTGCCGGATTCAGTTGCTGCCTTTAGTTCATCATTGTTGGGTGTAGCTGTCATTTTGATTGGAATATTAGGGTTAAAATGTTTATGATGGTATGTAAAAATTAGGGTTCAGATTAGTTAATATTTGATTAATAATCTGACAGTATATAAAGTCATGTGTAGTCCAGTTCAAATGTTGCAAAAATAACTACCAAAAGGAACTCATGAGGCATTGGAATATTAAATTTTGTGTTAATGCAGTCTCTGCATCTTCCCCATGCATAAATGGAGAATGAGTTTTTAGAAAAAAATCCAGCATTGCAATATAAACCCCTTTATTTATACATTATATATAAAACAGCCCCTCTATGCACAATGCATTACCATTAACATCCTAAACTTAAAAAAAATGCTTATAAAAATTCGTTTATTAAAAAAATCATAAACATAAAAACAAGCAAAATATAAAAAATATAAATATCAACAAAAACATTTAAAACAAAACGACTAATTAAACTCATTCATCCTTTTAGCATTTGATTCTTCCTCACAAACACCGGCTTTAGCTAGATTAAACAAAATAACTAACTTTTCAAGCAATACACGATGCCTCTCTTGAGTCTTTCTCAGAGCATCGAGAGAATCTAAAGCTACACCACGAGCACCTAAAGCTTCCATGTTCAAAATCATGGTATGGTTTTTTGCCATTACACGCCTCAAATGTTGACAACAATCAAAAATCAACTTTGATAATGCATCATCTCCACATGATTGTTGCACAAACCATAAATATAAATATCACATTTTCATTGCTTCCAACTTCTCAATAAAAGATAATAGAGCACGAAGCCGAACATGTTTTTGAGTTACAACAAACATCAACCTATCAACTTCATCCAAATCTTCCCGTTGCATTCTTTTTAAATCAAAAATAGATTGAATAGAAGAATCACATGCACCAATAATCTTCAACTCTTTTATAATCAACTTCTTGTGATTCACACGATCAATAATTTCTATCACTTCTTCCCTTAAATATTCTTCATCAACAAATGTAGATTTAACTTCTCGGTTATAATGTACGAGCATCATATCTTTAACATAGCTTGACTTAGCTTCATCAGCTAAATGCCCTAAGAAAACAAGAGAAGAAACAATCGGAGAAGACATAGGTGTATTATTTTTTTAAATGTAAATTTCCATATTATGCTATGAATATATAACCTATAGAGAGGGATATTGAAAGGGCATTCAAATTAAATGATTAATATTAAGTAAAATTAAAATTAGAAAATTAAAAAAAAAAAAAAAAAAAAAAAAAACTAAATATACAATAAAGCATGAAAATACTCATTAGATTAAAAATAATGATTTTATATTGACTAACAAAAACAGACTATTAACAAAGATGGGCCCGAGTGCAGCGCACGGGTCGTAATGTCTCGTATTATATAAAGCTTAAGTAGCCTTATAAATGTAAAGGGGTCATAATAAATGTCCCAAGAATTAAAAATAAAATGTGGAGGCTTCATGTGTTAGTACATTGATTTAATAGTCATGCATAAAGGTAAGTACATAAGATTAATGATTCAAGTAATTGAAAAAATTTGTACGGTATAAGGTAGTGTAAGCAACATCAAAAGTATATCAATTACACAATATTGGGTGACTTAATTTAAGGTGCAAGAGGATTTGTGCACAAATTGTAGAACGGTACAAGGTAGTTTAAGCAACATGAAAAGTATATCTTCTATATTATCTAAAGATTAGAGTGCTTAATTTAATGCACAAGAGGCATTATGCACAAAAGTTTGTACGGTACAATATGTTTTGCATGAGGAATCGTGCACAAAATTTTGTACAGTAGCCATCTCTAAACCTCAAAGAATACAAACCAAAAATGCCATGAATGCATAAATTAAACAAACCAATTAGTGGTTAGTCTTTTTACCTTCCCGTCTATGAGTTATAAATATTTTATCAACTATATAATGTGTCAAAAATCACACACAACAAACCACAACTTCCTCCACACCGCGTGCACATTGGGCTACAACTTATTATGGTGGTAAAGTAAGCATCATATCGTTTTACTTATTTAGCATATTGATTTATGTTATTTTATGTAAATTTCATGTGTGTTTTGTGTGTGTAAGAATGTAGGACATAAATATGGTGCTTAGGAGGTTTGGTAGTAACATCATCTTCTCTAATGGTTTAAGAGATCCTACACATCGTTGTCTTATCAATTAAGTGGAACATGCACGAATATTTTTACTTTGATCGAAAATGCAATATATTGATTAACTGTATTTAAGTTACTAATGATCAACTATATCTAATTGTTTTTTGTAGCGCGTCAAGAAGCATTAAAGAAAGAGATCGAGAAGTCACAAAATTGTATCAAAAACAAAACATGCAAAAGACCAATGAACAACAACAACAACAACAACAACAACAACAATGAGAACAATGCCACGGCCACCGATGGGATGAATACTTAGCATTCATATTAATAGTACGTTACAAATTAAACATGCAATATTTTACTTCATGTAATACCGCTAAACGGGCTAATACTATTGATTTGTTAGCAAGTAAGTTTATTTGACGAGCATTCAATTTTTAGTCAATAATTATTACTAAACTTTGTTGGTGCATTTCAATATTTTTGCTCTTAATGTAGTTTTTTGTCTTGTGGTGTGTTAATGTCACTTTCTTAATTAAATGTCTTGAAATATTGTGTGACTTTGATATTTGGTATGACTGTGTAAATTATGTCGATGTTACATATTGAAAATGGTAGTATATAATAAAAATATCTTCACACGATCATCTTAACAATAAGTATCTTCTAAATCGAAAAAGTATATAAAGGAGAAGAAAATTGTATTTCAAATGTTATCCTACACCTATCACGAGGTAAGCATTATTCATTTGAGTTTGATATCATGTGATTCATGTCGTCATACTGTAAATACTTAGAGTGAGTTACTAATGAATGCTCCAAATTCGATATTATAGTTTATGGGAAAATGTTGTAATAATGCATTAATTAAAAAATTATTTATGTAACTTACTCATATTAAAAGATTGCATATGAAAAGCATCATTTAAATATAACATTTTACAAAAAAAAACCTCTTCACATTAAAGAAAGAGATTGAGAAGTCATGAAAATTGTATCAAGAACAAAACATGCAAAATGCTAATAAACAACAACAAGAACAATGCCATGGCTATCGGTGTCAATATAGATAAACACTAAGCATTCATATTAATAGTACGTTACAAATTAAACATGCAATATCTTACTATACGAACTATTATTTATTATACGAATTATAATTTATACTCTTGAATATACTAAATACTTTAATGTTTTATGTTTTTATAGTTTTGTTAAAAAGGAAATTTGTTTTATAGTTCACTTTTAATAATGTAATTTATTTTAACAACGAAGTCCGTTTTTCACAAAAAATGAGAGTTTCAAACATGAACCGAAAATTAGTCCCGAACATTACAAAAAAAAAAAAAAAAAAAAAAACAATTATGTGGAAAACTAGAAGGGGGGGTTGAATAGTTTTGCGTCTTTTTCGTTTAATAAAAGTTTACTTTTAAAGAATTGATGCTAATTGTAAAAACCTTTGAAGCTAAAGTATAGATACAAATTAATTCACATACATCACATAGACACTACTTATTTAAAGTGTTGAATAGAATATATCTCACTTAAATATAAGTTTGTATTTATATATGTATATGTGTTTTAATAATTGTATATACTTATATTTTACTAATATACAATTAATGTTGTAAATGGAACCTAGTTTGATCTCTATGTGAAATCAATATATGCACAACACACAATTATAACAATGTACTAAAAGCTAATAAGTAAGCAAGCAAAGAATGAGAGATGGAAAGATCAAACCGAGAGACAAAGGATTTATAGTGGTTCGGCTACAAGGACACCTTTCTTGCCCTACTCCACTCCCCGAGCACCGAACTCGAGAGTTTTCTTCACTAAGTCAATAACCTCCCTTATGGCGGAGAAAACCTTACACACCAAAAGCTTACACCAATTTACGACACAAAGCAAAATGTCGAGTTCTAATCGTAGCTAGAACCAATCTCACAACAAATATCACACCGCACCTTCTTCACACCTTTTCACTTCTTCTATACTTCTTCACACCACAAGTATCTTCAAGCCTTCACAAATACTTCACAACTTCAATGTCTTGCAACTTCACAACTTCAAGGTACTATCGTCTTCACAACTTCAAGCCACTAATGTCTTCTAGTCTTCTCCACTTGGAAGTTTCAATTTCTTCACTACTAGTCACTATTGCTACTATCTCCTATTACCACTACTATCCAACACTACTTCTTCACTTCAAGTTCCACTTCACACTTACAACAATTCTAGATTTTATAACACAGTCTAGCTAACTAATACATACACCTTATTCACCAAAATATGAAGGATTAACAAGATGAAATAAACAAACAACTTAGATAGCAAGATGATACTAAGTTGTAATACTTCTAATAGAAGTATTCTTCTCTTTGCACTTGAGTGTTGAGGCTTGAATCACTTTGAAACAAAGATCAATGTATATAAGATCAAAGGATTTTTAGAGGATGGAAATGGATGTTTAGATCAGAAAGTTTTTAGTGCAAAAAGGTGAGAAAAATATGTGGAATGATCGAGTATTTAAAGGGCCAGAAAATACTATTCTGGAGCGTGCCGGTCCCCTTAATTAGGGGGCGGTCCCCTTAATGATTAAGGGGGCCGCCTAGTATAATTAAGGGGGCTGCCCTCCTGAACGTTGGATTTTCTTGTCCTTTTGTGAGGAAAATTTTTCTGGATTAGATTTGCCATTTTTGGTTGAAAATTTGAATTCATAAATTTGTAATGAATTAAACATATTCTTTTAATGCCAAAAATGTTTTATAAAAGATATAAAATGTTTTGTGACATTTTATAAATATCTAGTGATTAACAAAAGTGTTCCTTTGATCTTATAATGCATTAGACACTTTGTTTATTCATACCTTAAGTGATTAGACGGTAAAGGTGAGTATTTACTACTAAATACTTGTTTATGTCATGATCTTTGGTTTGATGAGTTTTCGTTTTGTGATTATCAAAACATAGAGATATCGAAAGATATGAATAACGTTTTTAGTCATTTATTTATATCAACAATCTCCCCCTTTTTGATGATTATAAAACCTAAACTCATTAAATCCAAAAATTAATTTTTAGACAAGTATTTAGTGAGTTTATATTCATTTCTCCCCCTTTTTGTAAAATCAAAAAGGTTTAAGCCAATAGAAGGGAAGCTCCCCCTTGATGTATGATCCCCCTCGTTTGAGGGCATCAAGGGTTCGAGTATTGGAATTCTTGCAAGAAAAATATTAGAAGCACAAGCATGGCACAAGCAAACACATATATCATAATACCAACAAATAATAAGCATGGCAAAAGATAATTAGATACACATATTAATTCATTCATTAATAGAAAATGATTATGTCAACCCATAATCATTGTTACAAATGTCATAAATATAGAATACTAAACTAAGTAGAGCATCCTAATGTGCCAACAAGGAGTGTCACCAAACTTTCTTGAATCCCAAAATTGTTGAAGAGTTTTATTTGAAAATGAGAAACATAAGCATATAAAATGCTTGGTGGTTTAGTGGAGATAAACTTTTGGTTGCATGGATGTTGGTGAGTTTGGAGATGTGGAACTTGTAGGTGGTGGATTTGAAGTAGGGTTTGTTGATTGAGGGTTTTGATGTTGTTCAAGTGATGGTGTTTGTTGAGATCTTGTAAGAAGATACTCAATCCAAGTGAAGTGCTCATTCAAAGCAATGGTTTGTTGTTGAAGGAAGATGCAACAAGGGCAATTGTTAACATGCTTCTCAATTTGGTTGATGTTGTATGGTGATGATGGTGAGCTTGATTGGGGTGGATCCAAATTGCGCTGAGCAAGATGTAATGCTAAAAGAGCACTAAGCTCATGAGCCTCTTTTAGCTCCTCAACGAACTTCAAGTGTTCGGAGGAAGGTGTTGGTGGTGGAACATGATAGTTGTCTTGGGTGAAGGTTTGAACATGCAACATAGGAATGGCATGTGAAGTTGTAGGATATGGTGGTGGTACTCTTGGTGGTGGAGACATGGTTGAGCTTGGGTAGTCATGGAAACATGAAAAGGGTGGAAGATGTTCGTCATGAGTGAGTGGTGTTTTTGTTGAATGAGCAACATGTGAAGTATTGATTGAGAGGTTGGGATTGTTGTTTTGGGATTGAGCATGCTCATCATAAGAAGAAGCATTAATGAGGGCATGAGTGGATGATAGGTTGTGAGATGACTCATTAGTGTGGGTTTGAGGTTTAGTTGTTGGTTGACTTGGAACAACATCACTTGAGTTATGACAAGAATCAAGTTTCCTCCTCCAAACGGGTTTGACGGAGATCCTTGCGGTTCTTGAAATCTTTGGTTTTTGGTTGTTGGGAGATGACATGTTTGGGTGTGATGACATTAATGATGGGAAGATGGTATTTATAGTGTATGAGAAATGCGGTTTAGGAAGGTAAATTTTGAGGGATAGTATGGGACAAAATATGTTTGTGAATTTTGGAAAGTATAGGCTGAAATGGGTCAAAAAGTGATAAAGAAAACAGTATCCCTGACCATCAGATGGCCGGTCCCCTTAATTAGGGGCCGGTCCCCTTAAAATTAAGGGGGCCGCCTTATATAATTAAGGGGGCCGCCCATCTGGTGATTCCCAGAATGCCAGAAATGGGTTTTTGGCAGAAAATTTTCAAAAAGGCCGTGTTTTTGGATTTGGATTCAAGTAAGTTCAACTCTTTGAGGCAATATAGGGCATACTAT
>JARVZY010003652.1:0-27135 GCA_030686995.1 Artemisia argyi | reverse complement strand
AAATTGGGAGAAAACAAGATGGAGATTATTTGAGTTCTCAGGAGTTCATTCACTTGAGATGGAAGATGGTACCATGATCTACATGTTTGCTGAAAGAAGATATCCTCTGATAAGAGAGTTGATGATCATGATGTTAGATCATGGAATGGAGATTGAAGATGAAACTGATATAGCTTTCATGGTGATTAAGCTATTTATCATGTGGACTAAATCAGAAGAATAATATTGCACAAGTACTGGTATGATTTGTTTTGAATAAAAAAGTATTTTTCTCAATGAACTGCAAGACAAACAGTACTTTACCAAAGTACTGCTTGTTGAATAAAACCAGTAAAAGTCTTTTGAATTAAATGTTTTGAAGCTTATGATGATATCTATAAAAGGTTTTGAAAAGTCACACATGGTGTTAGTATTTATACTGCACAGCAAATGGTAATCAACTCACCATGTTTAACAGACAAGAAAGAGTTTGACTCATCATGAGGGTACGACTCTGATGTGATAATCAAATCTATTTTTAGTTGACAATTTACTAAAAATTGTATGGTCTTTAACTCACCATATCTGTAAAAGTGAAGAGTTAACTAGCCCACAAGAAAATGGCTTGTGGTAAAGCCTGTGGAAAATCCATTTATGGTAATTAGTTCACCATGGTTGAGATCAAAGGACTAACTAGACCAAATGCAAATGGCTCTTGGTAAAGACTACTCAAATCCGTTGATAGCTGATGACTTGCTAAAAATCATATGGTTATCAATGTACCATGGTTGTTCTAACCTAAATATTGGCTTCTCCAGAGTTAATGGCTTTGGAAAAGAAACATCAAAATCCATTAATTTTCAATGATTCACCTCTCACAGGAGTTTACACACCTGGAAGTGATGAGAATAGCCTAAAACTTTCAAAGATTTGATGTACGTTTTGTCAAAATGTTGCTGAGTAGCTGTGAAGGTTATTGCTGAGAAGATATCATCTGATGCTGATAAAGGGTACTTTGACACACAAGACAGATAAAAGATAAAGAGATAAAGAAAAAATCTTTCTGAATGATAAAGATATTAAAGATCAAAGACAACAAAGAAACTTGAAATCAAGCAAGTGGAGTTCAAGTTTGGGGAGGACTGTTGGAATATAAAGATTCAAAGTACTTCTGTATTTCAAAGTACTGCTGTGTCAAAGTGCTGCTTGAAAATCAAAGTCAAAGTACTTTCAGAGATTGAAGATTATTCAAAGTACTTCGAAGAGAACAAGGACTTAAGTGCAATATTTATTAAAGGATTATTATATAATATTGTATGAATATTCTAGAATTAGTTAGGGATAATTACTTGTCGTTCAAGTATTGTAAACCGACTTAAGGATATCATTGTGTCTATAAAAGGAGCATTAAGGGGTATTAGTCGTAAAGAGTTTTACAAGTTAATAATGCAAGTTAGAGAAGTCGATATTAGTCAAGTTAGGGATTGTTAGTGAATCTGTGTAACAAAGCAGATTCAAGTTTGGTTTAATATAAAAGTTCTTCTTAAGCTTTGTGTTAGTAGATTCCGCATACTTTACAAAGTTAATACATTGTTTCATTATTAATAGTGTTGAGTTTACTCAATATTGTTAAACCTTACAAGCTACAAAGTAGTTTGGTCAAAGTATATTGATCCAACAGACGTGCCGCTGAAAATTCAATGATCATGAAGAAGCTAAGGAATTACATATGAGTTTTAGTTAACTAATGTTTTGTTGAACCGTAGCGGTTATATATTTTTTGTAGTTATGGGACGCTTAAGCATCACATAAAAAATGAACAGGCCAAGATTAGTAGAACTGCACTAGATACAGAAATGGAGTTCATTCAAAAGATAAACAAACTTTGTTGTTACTTTTATTGTAATACTCCAACATATGGTTTGTTTAATTTGATAATCAGAAAGCCATGTTTTGATGGTCTATAACAACAATTTGTGAACCATTGTAATGGTAACCAATATTTACAAATGTAATTCAATAATGTATATATTATAATAATTTAAAGTACTTTCGTCTGTCTGGATATGTACATACATGAATGGCATGAAAATTATGGGAAATTTACATCTATTTGGATATGGGTCCCAACCATTGGGGTTTATTTTCTGGGGCAACCGAATATTGTACTTTGGGCGACTATGTTTCCTTTAGGCAACTATACGTTATATGGGCAACTATATGTTGTTATGTAAGTCTTTGCACCATTTAAAGTTGTACTTTGGGCAACTTTGTATTCTTTATATAACTCTTCACCATTTACAATACACCCAGCAAAACCAAGACAAAAAAAGATACTCAAAATTCAAACCAACCCAAAAGCAAAAGTAAAAAAAGGATTTGGTTATAAGCAAATGGATTCTTGTCAAGCCGATAAGTTCAAGGTGTTTATGCGATATGAACAGGCTTTGATTGTAGTTTTACTTCCAACTGGCATTAACTTTGGCAATCTTGTCAAGCATATGTGGAAAAAGTTGAATTTGAACGATGCAACCGCAATCATTTTATCGTACAACATAGGTGAAACCAAAACCACCCGACATAACAACGACGATGTAGACGTTTTCAAAACTCTTGCTTTGGAAACGCCGTTTCATGTGCATACATTACTCGTCGACCATTCTTCCCATACCCCTGTAGTCAATTTACTCCAAAAAAACCAATTGCTACTCACTAATCTTAACTATATGCCACTCCCACCACACTCACCCACTCTTCACTATAATGACAAAAAAAGGTGGTGTAAAGGTTAATGATCTGTTTGATGATAAGGAAACTTGCATCTATAAGGTAAGTGTGAAATGTTTAAAAGAAGGGTATCAATTTTTTGTTTTCAGATCGAACCCGACAAGATACAATGTCGAGTTGGCGATACTAGCCAATTTAAAGTCACATCAGTAAACGACAACCATTTATGTTCAAAAATCGTATACAATCCAAATCACCGAAATGCATATGCAAAAACATTGGCTAGAATAATATCCCCGAAGCTCGTAGATCCGACAAGAGTGTATAGGCTAAAGGACATTGTACATGATCTTAATTTGGATATGAATATTGTCGTTTCATACAAACGAGCTTGGAGAGGCAGATATTTGGCACTGGAATCAAATCAGGGCTGCCCAAGGGCCTCATTTGAGCAGCTGCCATTATATTGTCATAACCTAAAGGTGGAAAACAGGGACAAAGTTACACACATAGAGACCGACGATGCTAGCCATTTTAAGAACCTATTTATCGGATTCGGTGTTGCGGTAAGCATGTTATTACCTTTTTTTATCTTGTTTGGTTAGTTGGAAATCAAATTTCTTCATAAGGGTTTTACTAAATTACTTACTTTTAATATCATGCCATACATTACTATAGCGGTATAAACATAGAAGGAAAACCCATAGTTAATAAAAAAACACAACATTAATCTAAATTAGCAGTAGGAACTAGGCATAACATATGTTATACACCATAGTCATATCCCATATTCATAGTCTTGCATTTTCCATGTACCTCTGTATACAGGTACATAAGGTTCAACATACATACTTGTTTATAAAGTGTTTTATTATACCAGTTAATTAAATTATGCCATTTTACTTAATTTGTTATGATAGCATATAGCCAAAATCAACAAATCCATCTTACTTGCATACCGCAGCTGCCATGTCAAACAACAAACAAATAAATTTTTATTAGTTTAATAATAAACTAAATGCATATCAAATGCAAATTATTTGATATTCTGATTAAAGGTTTTCAACTTGATGTACCATTGTATTTTTTACATTCTATTTCACATATTAAGAGTTTCATGTGCTATATGCGGCCTCTTATCATAATTGATGCGGCACATCTAAAAGGGCTATACCAAGGAACAAATATGGTTGTTGTGGGAATGGACGGAAACAATCAAATTCTACCGATTCAGCACTCTCACCTTGAGCAACACTGGTAGCAATCGGTAGAATTTGATTGTTTCCGTCCATTCCCACAACAACCATGCATGGGGGACGTTCCTAATTTGGCAATTATATCTGACAGACATTATGGAATAACCGCTGCATGTAACGTTGTATTCCCGAATGCATTTCACGACTATTGTTGTCGCCATTTGATGTTAAATACAAAGATGCACACCGAGACACTGAAATGTTTATACTAGTAGACATGCAAAGCATACACAACAGATGATTTTGAAAAGCTAATATCGAATATTCGTTCGGTAAGGCTGCAGGCTTACAAAAAACTTGTTGAAGCATGGGTCGAGAAATGGTCAAGGGTACATTGCCCTGGGCAGAGATACAATTACTTAACATCAAACAGTGTTGAATCCATAAATGCTTTGACCAAGCTTGTGTGCCACTGCCCAATCACGGTGCTGATTGAATAGTTCAGAGCACTTCTTCAGAACTGGTATTACCACCGCCAAGAAAAACACGCATGTAATAAATGATCCAATTTCTTATTAAGTTTACTGTCGAATTATGAGGCACTAGTCAATAATCATAATTTATTTTCTACTGTTAGATGCCCAAGATGATGATCTTTCTGAATGGGCCACTACGAAAGTCAATGCCAAAATGGCCAAAAGTGCAAACTGGAAGGTTATGGGGATTGAGAAGGACAGAGTGTATAAAGTACACGACACGAAGAAATGTCATATTGTTGACTTGGAACAGGGTCAGTGCTCTTGTCGACAATGGCAGCTTTCGGGCTTACCTTGTGGACATGTATGTATTGTGGGTAGATTTGCTGGGCTTACTCAAGAAACTGGCTAAAGCTTGGTTTTATAATACTACACTTAAAGGAACATACAAAGACATCATTTATCCTTTAAAAGACGTAACGGTGTGGGACACTCCAGACGACCTCGAACCTGTATCCCCCCTTCTTGCAACAAAGCGGGCAGCAGGTAGACCAAAAAAAAGAAATAGAATTCCATCTCAAGGGGAGGTGCCTACAAGGAACTCTTGTGGAAGGTGTGGAGGAGCAGGACATAATCGCCTTACGTGTAATGCAATCATGGTTAAAGAGAAGGTTGAAATTCGAATTATTATGACAAAAGTTAATTTTTGCGCTTTTTTCATCTGATGTCTTTTTTAATTTCACAGAAAGTATGCTCCAAATGGGCTGTTACCAAAGGACCAGCCGATCATAGTAAAAAGGGTCGTGTGGTGGAGGGTTCATCAAAGCAAAATAACACCAATGCGGCAGAGGCACCCAACTCAAGTCAACCAGAGGAACAACTGAACTCATCCCACCCAGACATAACTTTCCTATCAGATTTTGCTACTCCAGCCGACTTTTTACAGCGAAGTCCCCTTATCCTTAATCGGTGTGCTAGAATGACAGACACTAGATTTAAATGGATGCACTCACTTCCTAGTTGGTACTATGTATTGTTTAAGTAATAATAACAAGTGTGGGACGTTTGGTGTGTAATAAACATTAGTACTAAACTATGTAATAAAGTGTGTGTTTGTGCTCTTATCGTTACCTTTTGCACTATCAACTTGTACACCAACCTCGTACAACAGTTTATCCTCCCCTGTTCCACTACCTCCATTACCGATACCATTTGCATTGACATTTATCTCACCATCAGTGTTGCTAATAACAAGACGTTTAGTCATCATCCATCTTTTGAACGGAGTCGCACTACAGCAACGATGACCAGCGTCCTCCTCTTGCCAAAGCATGTTTTTTTTTAAATAATACTTTTATAATGGCTGTAAATTAAGTAAATATACCATCATATGTATATGAAACATGAATACATAAAAAATCATGAATACAGAAAAAGAAAAGGGAATAATGTAGTTATGGGAAAGTACAACAAACCTGGTTTATGTGAATTAAATATGATAAGGACAACAATTTTTTTTTTTTGTTTTATCTTGGATTCTTGCAGTGACAATGACTTAGGGTTTCAACTAATTCGGGGATATGGTGGTTTGGAACCAAGCAGCATATGTGGTGTGGGACTGTGGGGATACATGATGTTTTTAAAAAGGTTACTTTTGGCCCTTTTAGTTGTAATAAAGAAAGACTATGCAGGTGTATAATTTTTTTGCCAAAAGTGGATAGATAAACTAAAAAAACCTAGCACGTGCAAAGTTTGTTTGTCCTTTTATACATATACCCCATTACATACAGCTTTAGCAAATTTCCCCAATTGTATCAAACCTTGAAACCCTAAAATATGAATAACCGAAATAGAGCGATAAGACGGGTAATTGATGGCAAAACTGAATACTCTTGTCACTGTGGTGTTCGACTCACAGTTCTGATTGCAACTACAAGGACAAATTCGGGTAAAAGATTTGTAAAATGTGCATTTTGTCAAGTCTATGAGTTTTTAGATGATGATCTCCCAAGTGAATACTATCAAGAATTGTTGTTTGGATTGTTACAAAAGGAGAAACGATGGAACAATACTGTCAACTATCAGCAGGTGATTGATGCTATTGCTTTGGACAAGTCAATCATGGAAGAAGAGCTTAATGATATGAAGTCAAAGTTTAAGTTGTATGAGCGGTTGTTTTTCATTTTGTTAGGATCATTTGCAGTTGTTTGTGTTGGGTTTGGGATGTTAAAAGGCAAGTAATGTAGTGTCATGGATTAGTGATACTTGCTTAAGTTGCTTTCAGTTGTAACTTCTTCCATATTGCAAATCTAGTGTTTCAAATAAATTTGTTTCGGTATCAATTGGCCGTTCGTTGTGGATGTATGTTGATGCAATGTCAATTGATTATGCGTAATCACCTCTTTTGTCTAGTCATACACATATAAATGGTCACTCAATTTTCCAAGACTGCTAACCATATTAATCACACTGTATGAAGTACAATGTAATTTTAAAAGTAAACAATACGTTTACACTATCTAGAATTTTACACTTTCAAATTAGAATTACTAAGCATTATTATCCATGACCATCTAAAAGATACAGTTTCTTCTTGTTGTTGCTGCAGCTTTCATGTTTGCTAGTGCCTGGTACAACTTTAGTTTGGTACTGCAGATACGCAAACACATCTTCAACATTTGAAATCCTCTTGTCCAGTTCATCAAATTGAGTTAACAATGTATCTTTGCCATCAACACCACCCAAGATATTGAAATTGTCATCTTGAAACAAATCAATTGATGCAAATAAGTATATGGCTAAACAACTATATAAATAAAAACACATCACAGATAATTTAATTCTTGTACCAATTTTTTTATGCTAGCACATAATCTTAACATACCAACACACTCAAACGGTTGATTCGGCAAAGGGGGATGGTAAAAACTATCCATACGCAACCATTTAAGTATAACACCTCTCTGCTATGGGCAAACCTTCCTATATGATCCATATTCATCGATAATTTCACCCCCAAAATGATTGACAATAGCTTCGAATATCGATTCGTCATCTAACGCGTTCGCATATTCGTCTTCAGGCTTAATCAGATTAAAATGAGTAGAATCCCGGTTTTTACATCTTGACATTTTTTGTATTATTATTACTAATCGGTTACGTTTGGTAGTACTTGTCTGACTCTGCTGTGTGTACAGGTAGAGGGGTCAGAAGATTGGGGCATCCATTTTATGGGGATGTGTACAAATTGGGAGCCAAAAACATAGTAAAACACCGCCCAAAACGATTGGTTGCCCTATAAAGACTAACAAGTGTTATGATCCAAAATCTCACTATTACATATGATCCAAAACTATTGGTTGCCCTATGAAATGCATTTAAAGTTAAATACAAACCACTAACATTAATATGAACACACACCAAACATAGAACCCAAAACATTTGCATTGCAACTGACCTTAACAAAGGCTACATTATGTTGGGTTTTGAAGTATGCTGCTAAGTCAAACTACTGCTTGGTGAAACTGCTGCTGAGGTGAGAATGCTGCTAAGGATAATGATACTGCTGCTGATATTGAAAGTACTACTGTTGAAGAATGCTGCTAGTGGAAAGTACTTCTGAAGAGATATACATGTATACGTATTAGATAAGTATGGAATAGATTGAGTGTATATCGTATGTATCTAGAATATTCTTAACTTGCATAGAAAGATATTGTAAACCTAGTAGGACTCCTTGGTCTATAAAAGGAAGATCCTAGGGTTAGTTTTGAGTACGTATTATTTTAGTTTCGTTTACACTTCAAGGTTGTAAAACCCTAGCATTGTCAAGTGCTCGTATTAATAATATATTGAAGTGTTGATAGTTAATTGTTCTTCTTAAGTTAAGCTTTTATATTCCACATTCTAGCTTAAGTGTTTAATTCAAGTCAACTTGTATATAAGATCGTTTGCTCAACTGGGATCAACAAGTGGTATCAGAGCTTGTGATCTAGAAGTTGTAATCAAGAAGAAATTGTTCCTTGCACGTTTGCTGTTCCAAATCAATTGCTGTAGATGGGTGATGACACACATATGGTGACTGCTTCAAAGGTTCCCATGCTCAACCCTAGAGAATATGAGCTGTGGAAGATGAGAATAAGACAGTACATTCGCATGATTGACTTTAACATGTGGAATGTGATCATCAATGGTGACTCTTTACCAAAGAAGGGTGCTGATGGAAAAGAGATACCAATCAAGACTGTTGAAGAGAACTCTTTAAGAAAGATGAAGATCAAGGCACATAGTATTCTCTTAATGGGAATACCTAATGAATTTCAGTTGGACTTTGATGGTTGTGAGACTGCAAAAGACTTGATGGATGCTGTTGAGTTTAGGTTTGGAGGGAATGATGCTACTAAGAAGTCAAGGAAAAATATGTTGAAGCATCAGTTTGAGAACTTTAGTGCTGAAAGTGGAGAAAAGATTAATGGCACATACAACAGGCTTAATCAACTTGTCAGTCATTTAAAGCTTGTTGGCTATGTGGTGTCACAAGAAGATATACACCTCAAGTTCCTTAGAAGTCTTGCACCTGAATGGAGTATGCACATTGTCGTTTGGAGGAATAAGCCTGACTTTGAAACTATAAAGATGGAAAGCCTCTACAACAATTTAAGGGTGTATGAACCAGAATTGAATTCTTCATCTACTTCATCTTTTGGTACACAAAATCTTTCCTTTGTAACTTCAAAGTCAAAAGGGTCTAAAGAATCTCATTCTACTGCTTATGGGGTATCTATTGCTATTGGATCTGCTGCTAGTTCAAATGATAAGAATTCCACCAGTGATATTGCTTTGTGTGCATTCTTGGCTGATCTAACTACAAGTATAAGGTCACAGGTTATTAACCAAGATTTGGATCAAATTGATCCTGATGATCTTGAAGAAATGGATCTTAAATGGAAAATGGCCATGTTGACCTTAAGGGCAAGAAAATTCTTGAAAAGAACTAGAAGAGAAGTCAAGTGCAGGGCTAAAGAAAATGTTGGCTTTGATAAGTCAAAGATAGAGTGCTATAACTGCAACAGGAAGGGTCACTTTGACAGGGAATGTAAAGCTCCAAAGAAGAATGCTGAAGCTCCAAAGAAGACCACTGAAGAAACAAAGAATACCACTACTGCATTGGTATCTTGTGATGGATTGGGAGAGTATGATTGGAGTGATTTGGGTGATGAAGAACAAAACTATTCTCTGGTGGCTCAAGTTAAGCCTAAAGTGCATAACTTTGCACTTACGGCCTACGCATCATCATCTTCTGGATCTGACTCTGAGGTATCTAATGATTCTGATTTTTCTGTGTGTTCTTTTAAGTCATGTGCTGACACTGTAGAAGAACTTAAGTCTAGGAATAAGAGTGTAATTAGAGAAATTGAAAACCTAAAACTTGATAACTTAGGTTATAAAGTAGGTATTCAAAATGTTGAAAGAAGACTTGAGTACTTAAAAGAGTGTGAGATGGAATATGTAGACAGAATTAACCAACAAGATGTAGAGATTTTTAAGAAAAACAGTGAAATTGAGTTCTTAAGAATAAATTAGAAGAAGCAGAAATAGATAGAGATGCAGCTCTTGCTGATAAAGAAAAACATATAGTAAGGGCAAATAAACAACAATATGCTTTGATTTGGTTAATAAATCTATTGAGAGTACCATAATGAGGAAAGGAAGTGGAATAGGTTACAATGAGGTTGCTTCTCCTGTTAAAAGTTCCTATGCTCCACCAGGAAAAGAATTGTCCTTCATTAGTGAGCTAGACATTAAAAAACCTGTAGGTGAATCTAGTACAAGTGTCTTAGAAACACCTAAGGTAGAGGGTAGAAAATTTCCTGATGCTCCTATTATTGAAGACTTGTATTTAGATATTGATGAGGAACAGGAACAAGTTGAACTAGAACAAAGTGTAGAGAAGGAATAAATTCCTATCAAAGTTGAACCTAAAATTGAATAGGTGAAGTTTGTGATACTTGTGTTAGGTAAGGGCATCTCTAGGAAAATGGTAGAATATACTGAGATTTCTAGAGATAGATTGAATGGTTTCTATAATAAGCCTAGGGGAAATCAGAAAAACTTTAATAACCTAGTCTCTAACAAATTAGGTAATGAGTTTCAATTAAAGAAAAAGGCTTGTTATAAATGTGGTAGTTTTGAACATTTGATTAATAGTTGTCCTGACCACAAAAAGCCTGTTTGGAATCAATACTCTAGGGTGAATCATAAATATGTTACTAAGAATACTCATCCTCATCCTAATAGAAACATGATTCCTAGGGCTGTGTTGCTAAGATCTAGTGCAACTAGATCTATTTATGCTACTAAATCAAATGGTGCTTTCAAAACCACAACTGGTTCTCTTGCTGGCTCTACTGCTAGTAAGCCCTCTGCTGCTAGTAAGCACTCTGCTGCTAGTAAGCATTCTGCTGCTAGTAAGCAATCTGCTGCTAGTTCAAAACTTTCTACTTCTGGGACAAAAGTTTTATCAAATACAGTTGTTGGAAATCATTTTTAGGCTGTTAAGGCCTCAGCTTGTTGGGTTTGGAAACCAAAATCAACTGTTTCAAACAATGTTTCCAAAAACAACAGTGCATCAAGTGATTTAAAGAAATTTAACCGTGTTGATGCACAAGGCAGATCCAAGTCAGTAATGGCTTAGGTCCCCAAGAGAAACTAATTTCTCTACTTTCATGTGCAGGGTAATCTACTGGATGATCTAAAAGATATGGTTATAGATGATAGTGGATGCTCTGGACATATGACAGGAGATGAGTCTCAACTTGAAGACTTTGAAGCTTTTGAAGGTGGGTATGTTGCTTTTGGGAATGATCCAAAAGGTTGAAAGATTATTGGTAGAGGAACTTTAAAAACAGGAAATTTGGACTTTGAGAAGTTGCTAGATGATAAATTTGTGCTATTGAAGGTCCCTAGAAATGAAAATATATACAGTGACCATATTAAGAACATTGTCCCCAAAAAAGCTTTAACTTGTCTGATTGCAAAAGCAACTATTGATGAGTCCAAATTATGGCATAGAAGACTTGGGCACCTAAACTACAAGACAATGAACAAGTTGGTGAAAGGAAATCTTGTGAGAGGCATGCCCACAAAGTTGTTTGAAAACTGTGAGACTTGTGTTGCTTGTCAAAAAGGTAAACAACACAAAGTTTCATTCAAGTCTAAGACAGTGAACACAAATACAGAGCCCTTGCATTTACTTCATGTAACAATTCACAATTTCAGGTTAATTACCATTCCCGGGAAAATTTCACTATTCACTTTTACTATTCATTTTTCCCGAAATTTTCCCGAAACTTGATTTTTGTTTCTTGGCCTCGGGTGATAAATCATTTCCATGGCAAATTAAAAGTTTAACTTTCATAAGCTCATTTTCGTGAAAGTTATTAAGGAATTACACGTTTTAGGGTAAAACGTCATTTAGAAATTCTACGCACAACGAAACTCGACCGCGTTAAGTGACCCCGCATCAGAAAAATGTTTGACACACTCATGATTTATTTGAGAATTAATCGTGACTGAGAAAAACATGACCAAAATAAGCCTCGGCCGTGAAAAACTGGAATTTTCAGTTTTTAAGCGTTTTTACTCAGCCGTAACCTTAGCCTATACCTGCACCGCATTTCTAAGACGATTTGAGTTTTCAACTTTTTAGAAAAAGTCAACATATTTTTCCCTCCTCCTTTGACCAAAAATCATTCCTTGATTTTATAAGTCATTCCTTGATTTTTAGGCTTACGGTTTGATGTCTAAAAGACATTTAATACCAACCGACACTAGACTGAGCCCAGTCTAGACATTATAAGTCTTTTTAAATCATTTTTATCACATTAGAAAAGTAACATTTTACTTTTCTCAATTTTACGCAATATTCGTACATTTTACGTATTACGCGTTTTAGACCCGTATTTCCAGTTTTTAGCAGGGTTTTACACCCAAATGGAACCTACCACTCATTTTATATTTTATTATGGAGTATTTTGACAAGTTTAATCATTCTTCCAAGTTTTGTATTTTTACGATACCCGGTTTTACGTTTTGTGACGTAACAACTTACGGTTTGCATTTTACGGGGTCGAAACTAGTTACATAAGCTTGGATAATATCATCAAAAGTCAATACTTGCTCTCCAAGCTCATGAACCGACTTAGGGGGGGGGGATTTCAGCCCATAGGTGGCTTAATCTCATGCTAGGAAGCTTAGATTACATGCATGTGTCCAACTTGGTCTCCAAGTGTTGACAAGTCAACATTGTAACCTCCTCATTAGCATATAAATACCCCTCCTCCCCCTCCTTGGCCATTTGAACGACCCACACACACAACACACTTCATTTTACTAGTTTACTTCAAGTTTTATCCAAGAGATTAAGAGCATAACAACACATAAACACTAGTTAGGTTTTGATTCATCAAAACTACTTCCAATCTTTAGAACTTTGGTGATTTCTCTTGAGTTTGAATCCACTCAAGTCACCTCAACTTTCATCATCCATCTTTCAAGATTACAAGAGTAGAAAGATTGCATGAAGTGAAGTGGGTTGAAGCAAGTCTATCAAAGTCCTATCCTTACATGTTAACTTCCTTTCATCTTTGAAAGCCAAAAGTTGTGAGCCAAACCCTAACATGCTTCTTGTTAATTAATCATGTTCATATCATTTACATGTTATTCTTGCTATATTATGTCTTGTAGTTATGTCCATGATGTATAAAAGTGAGCAAAACAAGTTGTTGTAATTGATTGTTAAGATAAGTTACTAAAACAAGCAAACTAGTGACTTTCTTGGTAAGACCTGATCAAAATGGAAAAATTATGATATTGGATTATTACATATTACATTAGAGGACTTAACAAGGAAACCATAGCAATTTGAACCACCCAAAACGAGTATACGAGTCAAAAGTTACGCCCATTTGAAGTTACCAAAGATTTCCGGCAAAACTGCCTAAATAGCATTCTGATCAAATTTTGATTTTGAAAGTCCCACTTCTGGTCCGATTCATCAAAAAGTTAAAACACGAAAGTTGTCCAGAACGACGTTTTCGTTCAAGAAAAATGAAGCTCTAGCCCTGAAAATGCTTTCCGAGTGATAAAATTCTTCAAATTCTAAACAGCCCATTTTTAGGCCAAAGTCACTATATTATGGTTATACTTTAAAAGGAACAAGAGGTCTTATGACCTATAATCAAGACCACAACCATGGGTAGAGCTAAGGTTGTGTCTCATGACCTTGGAACAAGGACCAAAGGTCATGGCTAGGCCATGACGAAATGACCATACCAACTTACTTAGGCGAAAACATGAAACAAGGAATTGGCGATAACTTGAACAAGCAATTTGGATCTACTTCACTTAAAAAGGAACCATGAGATATTACAAAGAGAAAATGGTCATACAAAACTTATGAAACTACCCCTAATAACAATCTTCATGTACTAATAAACTTTCCTAAGTTTATTCAAATATCGGACATGTAACTTTTCGGATCAAAACTTATATCTATATATGTTATCAACTACTACAATAGTAGGGAGCCTCATGTGAGGAGTTCATTATGTAAGCCGTCGAGTTAAGTTGTGGATTTACGAATTAAAGTGTCCTGCCTCCTCAAACGCTTACTAACATGACTTCTGAATTATGTCGGCCCGAACGGTAGTAAACGATATACAAAACATACATGTTCATAAATCTTTTCTTTCTAAGACTTACAATATACATCATACCACATCATGGACTAAGTGCAAGACATATATTGGCATGTTTATGTTTCCTTAGACATTATTCCAAACTTAAGTTACAACAATTATTCTAGGTTGCTCGTAGAAGTTCTTACGACATATCCATCATTCTCATTATACATCATCCAACTCAAGGTGAGTTCATAGCCCCACTTTCTATTGTTTAACTATTTTACAAACCCTTGGGGGGAATACATGCTATTATTTTTCTACTCGAACACAATGCTTTCTACTGTATGCTATTCGACTATGTTTTATTATCACTAAGTAACATCCTTGCCAAACCAAGATCCCTTATTATGAACCATTTAATCACTTGCAAGGGTTACTTGCGAGTGAGCGCGAATATTGTGAATAGGCCTATTGGGATTGACGAATCCCATTTGTTTTGACTAAGTTCAAACAAATGCATTAATATTTGAGACATTAGGTATGACGGCAAAATACCTACCGGGATAAATCTGCCGATCGATATTGGTACACGTTAACGTTTTGGTGCATAAGCTTAGTGAATTAATAACCTTTCCGGGCATATAACAACGTAGCCCATCTTTGTTTCCTAACTATGATTGTGAGTCTATAGCTCACACTACGATTATTGTGTTCAAACGATTTAACTACAAACACTACGATTATTGTGTTCAAACGATTTAACTACAAACACTACGATTATTGTGTTCAAATGATTTAACTACAAACACTACGATTATTGTGTTCAAACAATTTAACTACAAACACTACGATTATTGTGTTCAACGATTTAACTACCAACACATTGTGTTCAAACATTAAACAAACTCTATGAATATCACTCAACCTTTGTGTTGACCTCTCAAGCATGTATTTCAGGTTCATGACGATCAAGGATGGCACGGAAGGGCACGGATACTCAAAAGGGCTATAAATTTTATTATCATTCAAAAACTCATTTAATGTAAATTGTAAACATGGAACCATTTGGGACCTCATTTTGTAATCTCTGATATTTATACAATTTGAATGATAAATCTTTTAAAACGACTCAATTGGAGTTCATTTTCTATTATTGTGACTATTGTGCCGTCGAGTAACACCCAATTTGAATTCCGCTGCAACCATGAATTGGGGGTGTTACACTTCACATGGATTTATTTGGGCCTATTTTTGTGAAAAGCTTGAATAAGAAGTCATATTGCCTAGTTGTCACAGATGACTTTAGCAGGTTTACTTGGGTGTTCTTCTTAGCCACTAAAGATGAAACCCCAGAGATACTTAAGGAATTCATTACAAGAGTTGAAAATATGCACAACCACAAAGTGAAAATTATCAGATGTGACAATGGTACTGAGTTCAAGAATAGTGTAATGAATCAATTCTGTGTGGGAAAAGGAATTCTAAGACAATATAGTGTTGCAAGAACTCCACAACAGAATAGTGTTGCATAGAGAAGAAACATGACACTTATTGAGGCTGCAAGAACAAGGTTATCTGATTCTAAATTACCTATACCTTTTTGGGCTGAAGCTGTAAACACTGCATGTTTTGTGCACAACAAGAGTAAGGTAGTAAAGCATCACAAAAAAACTCCATATGAGCTTTTTCATGGGAAGAAACCATTGATTGATTTTCTCAAGCCATTTGGATGTCCTGTTACTATTTTGAATACTAAGGATCAGTTAGGCAAGTTTGAAGAGAAAGCTGATGAAGGTTACTTGGTTGGTTACTCTGTACATAGTAAAGCTTTCAGGGTATATAACAAGAGAACCAAACATGTGGAGGAGAATTTGCATATCAAGTTTAGTGAGAACACATCTAATGTTGAAGGAAAAAGACCATAATGGATGTTTAATGTTGATATTCTTACCAAAACAATGAATTATGTACCAGTTATTGCTAGTGTTGACACTAACAAACCACAAGAAGACATTGTTTTGATTGAGAAACTGAAGGTTGGTCCAACTTTCTTACCTTTACAGAAAGATCAAGATATACAAGAAGATGTTGTTACTCAAGAGAAACCTCAGGAAGCTGAAGCAGATATTTAAATTCCTATTGATGCAAAAAAGATAAACAATGAAGCCCCAAAAGTGGTTGTTGATGTCTCTCCTACAAGGCCAGAAGACTCTACTGCTGACTCAGAAGACTCTACTGCTAGACCAAAACAAGCAACTACTGCTTCAATCAATTCTGCTTCCAAGCCTATTAACTCTGCTTCTACATCACAGTTTCCTTCTTTGGACACTAAGGATAGATCTTTTGATGATCCAAACTATCCTGATGATCCAAATATGCCTCCCCTAGAGAATATCTATGATGACACAGATGATGAAGCTCTTGATGGTAAGCTATTTGGAGCTGATGTAGATTTTAATAATTTGGAAGTCAACATTCCTGTTAGTCTCACTACTACTACAAGAGTTCACAAGGATCATCCAAAAGAACAAATTCTCACTGATCCAAAATCATCTGTACAAACAAGAAAAATGACTAAAGAGCTCAAAGATCTTTAACATCAAAGTTACTTTGCAAGATCTCTACATCAAAGAAACAGTCACAAAGATCTACAAAATTGCTTGTTTGCCTGTTTTCTGTCTCAAATTGAACCCAAGAACACTTATAAAGCCTTACAAGAAGCAAGTTGGGTAGAAGCAATGCAAAATGAGCTTCTACAATTCAAACTAAAAGAAATATGGACTTTGGTTGATTTGCCAATGGAAAACGTGTGATTGGTACTAAATGGGTTTTCAGATATAAAAGAGATGAAAGGGGGATAGTCATCAGAAACAAAGCAAGGTTAGTAGCACAAGGATGCACACAACAAGGAGGCCTTTTACTATGATGAAGTATTTGCACCAGTGGCAAAATAGAAGCTATTAGACTATTCTTGGCTTATGCTTCATACAAAGACTTTGTAGTGTATTAGATGGATGTCAAGAGTGCTTTCCTATATGGGACCATTACAGAAGAAGTTTATGTGTCTCAACCACCTGGTTTTGAAGACCCTGATTATCCTGACATAGTTTACAAGGTGAATAGAGCAATGTATGGTTTATATACCTTGTCAACATATTTGTTAGACTCTGGGTTGAGTAGAGGAAAGATTGACAAGACTTTGTTTCTCAAAAGACAAAAAGATGATATTTTGTTGGTTCAAATCTATGTAGATGACATCATCTTTGGTTCTACAAACAGAGCTATGTATGTTGATTTTGAGAAGCTTATGAAGGATAAGTTTGCTATGAGTTCAATGGGAGAACTCAACTTCTTCTTAGGACTACAAGTTATACAAAAGACAGATGGCATATTTATTAGTCAGGATAATTATGTCAATGACATTTTGAAGAAGTTTGGATTTGAAGATGCTAGGCCTACTAAGACAACCATGGATACCAATAAACCTTTGTTGAAGGATGAAATGGAAAAGAAGTAGATGTTCACTTGTACAGATCTATGATTGGATCATTAATGTACCTTACATCATCAAGGCCTGATATTATGTTTGCTGTATGTGCCTGTGCAAGATTCCAAGTATGTCCTAGAGAATCACATCTCAATGTAGTGAAAAGGATTTTTAGGTATCTAAGGCATCAACCCAAATTGGGCCTATGGTATCCTAAGGATTCACCTTTTGAATTGGTGGCATATTCAGACAGTGATTATGCTGGTGCTTGCTTGGATAGAAAGTCTACAACTGGGGGTTGTCAATTTCTAGGAAACAGATTGGTGTCATGGCAATGCAAGAAACAGACAGTGGTTGCAAATTCTACAACTGAAGCTGAGTATGTGGCTGCTTCAAGTTGCTGTGGACAAGTGCTTTGGATGGAAAATCAACTACTGAACTATGGGTACAATTTTATGAACACCAAAATACATATTGATAACAACCGCACACTTTGCATAATTAAAATATTGTTTTTCATTCTAAAACAAAACATATTGAGATAAGATATCATTTCATAAGGGATTGCTATTAAAAGAAGTTAATTCAAATTGTTAAAATTTATACTGATAAAAATGTTTCTGATCTTCTCACCAAACACTTTGATGTGGGGAGGTTTCAATTTCTAATTGCAAATATTGGTATGATAAATCTTTGAAAATCTTATCTCTTTTTGTTTTTGTAAAGTATGTAAAGGTACGGTGCTGTTTGTTACTCTGTTTCTGCTGCTTCTTAAGAAGCATATGGTTATATTGGAATGTACTCTGCTGCTATTTAACTCTACTGCTAGTACATATGGTTGTATACTTTGTGGTGCTTGGACTAACATTTTGCAGGAAAAAGCTTTAAGTGATGATAGTTGATGATTTGCAAGTTATCAAAACAGAAAATAAGCTTTTATCATTTAGAATCACCAAAAGAGTACAACTGATCAGGGTACATTCACATATCACTTCAAGAACAATAAAAGACTACTACATGACAAGATGAAATCAAGAGACTACAACCTAATACCTCACTGTCTAGGGCATGGAAGCCCAATCACAACTTCTCTCTCCTTAGGAAGAGGAGTGCTTGTCTTTCTTGTCCTGGATGATGGCTTGGGTCTTAGCCTTGAAGATTGTGCTATTTCTGGAGTGGAAGGGGGATTGTTTTGAGGCTCATCCTCATCAGAAGAAGTATACATGAAGGGGGAAACAAATTCCAGTGGAGATGGAGGTCTGTTAGGGATCCAAGCTGGGTCTTCTGATGATTCTGAAGACGTTGGAGATTTAGGGGACATCACCTCTTTACCCCTGGATGTGCTTGGGGTCTGATTCAAGTTCAACAAATCTTTGAACATAGGAAGATCGTGTTTTCTCTTGCGGGCTTGGTCCTTAGTCCTACATCTGTTGTGGGGAGGACGGAATGGAGGTACATAAGTTAGGAATGATGTTTCATCCTTAGAAGATGAATCCGAAGATATGTTGATTATTTCGGGAATGGATTTCATTGTGTTTGATATTCGATTTGGGTAATTGGCGTTTTTTATTGAGATTAGGGTTTGATTGTGTTGAATTAGGGAAGATTTAGTCTGTTTTTATAGGGATCACGGCGTATCAAGTGCATTTATTGTTGAGGATTCTTTGACTTTTTTACCAAGATTGATTAGTCAACTCTGCTGCTGACTAAAATCACTATGCTGCTAGTTGTTTCATTCTGCTGCTAGTGTTGTGGATGATATGGTTGTGCTGCTACGGTTGTAAGTATGAGGGTGGAATGTGTAACTTCTCCAAATTAGTTTAAAACCTAATTAACATTCACAATTGGTTTTTACACGGTCAAAATTGAAGTTCTCAAAACCCTAACACTTCATTACTCTCAAAGTCAATTATCCCCAATTTCTCAAAACCCTAATTCATGGATTATACACGTACCTGGGTAGAGCAGCACAATAATGTTGCTATTTTGGATGAAGAGTTGGTTCTTGAAGGTTTCATAGACATGGTAAAATTCTTGAATGCTACTTCTCTTAGGTATGCATTAACTGTGAATCCTACAATATTTGTTTCCTACATCAAACAGTTTTGGCTTACTACTAA
Organism: Artemisia argyi; assembly: GCA_030686995.1. Classification (NCBI taxonomy): domain Eukaryota; kingdom Viridiplantae; phylum Streptophyta; class Magnoliopsida; order Asterales; family Asteraceae; genus Artemisia; species Artemisia argyi. The sequence goes on along the minus strand of JARVZY010003652.1, from coordinate 7,467 downwards.
AGCGAAAACTAGGAATGGGGAAAAATATGTGAGTGTTATAGTAGATGGTCAACAAGTTCGTGTAACTGAATCTTCTATAAGGGAAAATCTTCTCTTAGATGATGAAACAGAGACCATGTGTCTTACAAATTCTGCTATTTTTCAGGGTTTAAATGATTTTGGATATAAGGGAAGACATACAAATTTAAAATTTCAAAAAGCTCTCCTCTGTCCTCAATAAAAAATTTTGGTACACATTATCCTTCATTGTTTGAGTCCTAAAACTTCTGGGTGGCATGAGTTTAGTACTACTATTGCTTGTGCTATGGTATGCCTAAGCAAAGGACATCCATTTAATTTTTCCAATATGATTTTGGAGGGGATTGTAAAAAGTGTTAAAGATTCTGGTTCTTATTTACTTTATCCAAGATTTATCCAGCTCTTTATAGAAAACCAACTTAGTAATTTCAGATCACATACTGCTACTTATGATGCTCCTAAATTGGTTTCCAAAACGTTTACTTTCCTGATTAAACATGGCAAGGGTTTTTCAGGCACACATACAGCTCTTACACCTTATATGGTGCAAATTGTGCAAAATATTTAGGGTGAAGAATCAGGAAATCCCACTGATTCCCATCACACACCCAATTTTTCTGCATCTGCTACAGAACCCAAAATACACTATACCCGTAGGAAAAACAAAAAGAACATTGATCTACCTTAGGATAGTGTTAGTATGGCTGTACCAGATGAGGCTGTCCTAGGTGATGAAGGAGACATGTTGGCAAGGGCTGTCACTACTGCTTCTAGCTTAGTAGCAGAGCAGGACAATGATAACATCATTAAGACCCAAACCAAGGCAACATCTAGAGAAAAGGATTCTGCTGAATCTAATTCCAATGATGGTAACCCTAGCCAAATGGAAAATATAGGGGGCTCAGATGATCAAACTAGGTTTGATACTCAGTTTATGTCCAAAGATTCACCTCTCGGACCAGGTCACACAGGTCGAAGTGATGAGGACATGACAAAGACAAATGAATTGATGGAAAATCTTGTACATGATGACAATGTCAGTGATTCACTTCTCGGACCAGGTTACACAGGTCGAAGTGATGAGACTAGTATGAAACTCATTAAGAAATTGACGGTTACTTGTACCAATTTGGAGTTGAAGTGTAATTCATTGGAGGATAAAGTTCTTGGTCTTTCTACTGTTGTTGATGGTCAAGCCAAACTCATTACCAAATTGCAAAAACAGATCAAGAACTTAAGGAAATCAAGATTTTCAACCTCCTTAAAAGGATTAAAGAAAGTGGGCACTTCTGAAGTTGTAAGTTCACCTGAACACTCTGCTCATATGGAAGGGGATGCTTACAAACAGGGGAGGAATGAAGAAAGGGGTTCAGGGGAGGCAAATTTAAAGAAAGTTGATAGTGCTCAAGATGTGGATACTGCAATGGTTTCAGGGGAGGTTCCAGAGGTTGGTGACATGGAAGTGGAAAGTCCTCAGGATGTGGAAAATTTTGTGATTGCTGACAAATCAGGGAATGAGGTTGTAATGGAAGAAGTGGTTGCTACTCAAGAAAAAGTGGTGGAAAAACTTAAAACTTTGGAGCCTGAGCAATTAGTGAAGGCAACAGTGTTGATGGGTGAAGCATTCATGACTTTGGGTGACTCTGTGGCAAAAGAACTTAATTATGCTACTATTACTAACAGGATTGATGACTCTGCTGCTGCTCATGACTCTACTGCTAAGGATTTTGCTGATCCTACTGCTAGTGAAAAGGTCAATTCTGCTGATGCACAAGACTCTGCTGTTGGGTCTAGTAACAATGCTGCTGCTGAGGCTATGGTTTTGTTAAGTAAGAAGACAATAGAGGTTCCATCTGATTCATCTTCACAACATACATCACTACCACAACAACCAACAACCACAATCACATCATCTACACCAAGAATACCTCAAAAAGGAGTTGTAATCAGAGAACCTCCTGCTCAACAAAAGAAGATTGTTCTATCATCTTCTACTGATAAAGGTAAAGGTAAGCAGGTTGAAGAACTAAAAATAATGCATAAAGGGATTGATTACTCTCAGATACCTTTTCATTTTTGGCCCAAGGAATTACATGTTGAACATGATTCAATTGTTGCAATGAAAGAACAAGAATTGCTTGATCAAGAAGAGCAACAGTTGATTCAGGAGGAAAAGGAAAAGGTTGAAAAGGAAACTGAAGATTTGAAGAGGTATGAGGAGTGGGTTGAGGAAAAGATAATAATAGATGTTGATATAGAACTCTCCAAGACGATTAAGATTGAAGAACAAGAAACTCCAACTTTTGATGTTCAAGCTTGGATAAGAGAGTTTACAGCAAAGAAAAAGAAAGAAGATGTTGCTGCTAGAAGAAAGAAAAAGATTCTCAGAGGTCCAACACCATTGCAACAAAGAACAGAGCAAGAAAGATACCTGAAGAATATGAAGGGATGGAAATTGGTACAGTTAAAACCTAAGTATGATCAAGAGGTTTTTAACTTGTATCAACAAGCTAAGAAAGAAACGGATACCTTCTATCCTATGGGTTGTGCTGAAGACTTAGAACATATTGCTCAAATGAATAAAAAGTTGGTACCTGATAAAGTTGTTGAAGCAGAGCATGTACAAGAGGCAGATGTTGAGAAGCTTGAGGGTTTAGCAGATAAGACAATTTCTTCTAGTCAAAGTGGTAAAAGAAAAGGTGTTATTCATAAATCCTTTGCCAAGAAGAAGAGAAAAACAGAAGAAGAAAGCATTTCTAAGCCTGAAGGAGATGAATTCAAGAATGATTATGATCATAGTCCTTTTGAGCATTTAAAGCAACAGTTGAAGGTTCTCACTATGGTTGCTAAGATGGATGAACCTGAAGTAGTTGATGCTACACCAGTAGGAATTAAATATCCTATTATTCAAGTAACTACAGGATATGATACTAAAATTGGAGCATTTCATGATGTTGAGAAATCTAATGGAAAGACTCACAGGTTTCTTAGATTTCAACAGATGTTGTATTAATTTGATAGAGAGGATGTCTGTGCCTTGTGGAGGATATATAAGGAAAAGTTTGGAGCTAAGAAGTTTGATGGTAAAAAGTATGAAAAGGAGAAAATTGATTACATTAAGTCTATGGCTGATAATGTTCTCTGGAGAGCTCTAAAACTTATGTTTGATCCTTCAATGGAAAATTCTGAACGGACAGAGATAGTAGAATATAAAGTAAGAAAAATGGAGACTTTTTAGAAATTCTGGGATTCATGTTTTGGAAATTGGACCACTTACTTTGTATATGTTGGCTGAAAAAGATTATCCAGTGGTAAGATAATGGAATACTGCCAATCAGATGGTTAATTGTCCTGGGTTGCTCAAGTTGTAGAAGGATTATGACACTGATGATCAAGCATTTAATTTTTTTGTCAAAATATAAGAAGATACTTGGTCAACAGACATCTCAAGAATTGAGTGTTTGGAAGCATCCTCCTGGTGTTTAATTGAGTTTTGAAGAAACTTAATGATTTAGAAATACATATTAAGTTTAAGGGAGGATTGTTGGGTTTTGAAGTATGCTGCTAAGTTAAACTACTGCTTGGTGAAACTACTGCTGAGGTGAGAATGCTGCTAAGGATAATGACACTGCTGCTGATATTGAAAGTACTGCTGTTGAAGAATGCTGCTAGTGGAAATTATTTCTGAAGAGATATACGTGTATACGTATTAGATAAGTATTGAATAGATTGAGTGTATATCATATGTATCTAGAATATTCTTAACTTGCATAGAAAGATATTGTAAACCTAGTAGGACTCCTTGGCCTATAAAAGGAAGATCCTAGGGTTAGTTTTGAGTACGTATTGTTTTAGTTTCGTTTACACTTCAAGGTTGTAAAACCCTAGCATTGTCGAGTGCTCGTATTAATAATATATTGAAGTGTTGATATTTAATTGTTCTTCTTAAGTTAAGCTTTTATTCCGCATTCTAGCTTAAGTGTTTAATTCAAGTCAACTTCTATATAAGATCGTTTGCTCAACTGGGATGAACACATTAACTTTTTTTGTTTTTACTCTTTTTTTTGAACATTTTGTTATCATTAATAACTAATTATATGGCTAGACATATGTGAGTCTATGGGGTCACACACATATACACTTAGGTACCACTTTGTATGTCGTGTTTATTGTATTTAAGATATATAAATAACCTTACGTAACTCGGGATCGCTATTGGGCTTCTAATGACTAAGTAAAGTACTTAATCCATTGGACTGGAAAAACAAATGGGGAAGCCCATTTGGCCCATATGTGGCTGGCCATTGGGGGGGGGTGGTCTAAGGGGGTTTTGGTTTTGAATTTTGGTCAAAGATATTAGAGATATATTCTCATAATCTCATTAACCACTAACTACAATTATCTCTCCCCCTCTCCCTTCTCATCTTACGGCACAAACAAAACCACCCTCCTAGGGTTTTGTTTTTCTTGATATCTTCCATTGAATCTTGCTTATTCAAAGGCCATTCCAAGGTTACGGGTTAAGGACTAGCATCCAAGGGGTATACGGTGAGGTGTAGTGCGGACATATCATAGAGGTGATCTCCATTGATCACTTGGTTTTGTTGGTGAATCATTACATAGGTGATAGTCTCCATTCGTTGCAACCAATCACGCTACAAAGGTATAAACATGTTATTTTTATTTTTGACTAATCATATTGGCTATATGGATCTTTGTGGGTGATGTTGTTCCACTGTTTTTATTTGATTCTTATATATTTTATATTCATACATCACCTATAGTGGTATCATGAGCCATCATATGTGCCATATGATTATCGGGTACGTGTAAAATGGCCTAAAACGCATGTTTTTTTATCGATTTATGAAACGATTTCGAATCAGGCCCTATGGATTAATTTTCTGTGGTAAAAAGATAATTAAAAGGTCCTAGCATCAGTGGGTTTTTAACCTAAGGCCATTTCACACGAGTACCAAATGGGGTTTTAATTCTTGTCAATTAATTTCTTCGTTTTTGTTGGCTAACAATTTAATTCTTGTTATTATTTAGTTTTCCATGGCAAATACATGCATGTTTTTCCATCGAGTTAGCCAACACCATGTTTCATTTAGAATATTATGGTATTATTATGTTTATATGCAAATCCGATGAAAACCTAAACCACTTGTGCATTGAATGGTTGTGAATGTTGTTTAATTTCGTGTTTTGGGGTTTTTTGCCATTGTTTCGGCGTTTATGTAATAATATTCTTTTGGTCGTAGCCATTATTTGGGCACTTTTACAGTAGATTAAAAGTATATTAGTTGTATTTTACTTTCAATATATTGTAATCGTGGCTTGATGGTGAAAGGCGAAAAAGTTAAAGATGTTTTTGCAGAAAAATGACTGTTGGAACACCAAATTGTAAAACGGAGTTTCCCGATGATTGGTAAGGTCTTTTTGGCTGAAATTGTTTTTGCAGGTACCCAAGACATGGGCCTACAACTTTCTAATTTTGAGCTAAGCCCGGGGAAGCCTCCTTCATGGACATTTGGGCCCTCTAACACATAAATTCTGGAAGGATAGAAACTACTTTTCATGTGCATCATGGGCTTCCAACTTGCGCTTGACTGTCTTGGAGCAAGTGGGAGTCCTCCGTGTGGTTGTGTGGTTGTCCCTAGTTGACTCTTGGTTCTCGTGATGGCTCACGAGACCAAGAATAGGTTTTTTTCATCGGTTGAGGCTTTGCATATTGTGGTTGTGTGTTTGTTTTGCTTTTTATATATCTTGTTTCATATGTAAACTTGCAAATAGTTTTCTATAAAACTTAAAAAAAAACACAATCCATTTTCAAAACTAAATCTTTTGATTTAGTTTTACTAAGTTTTTGAAACTTGAAATCATTGTTTTATAATAACACCTTAACTTGTTATGTATGTTATTTTATTGATGTATTGTCCAAACTTTATTATCCATGTAGGACTAATATTAGTCATGAAAATGGACAACTTGACACACATAAATTAAAACAATGCTTAGACTTAAGTTAATAAATGTTTTTAACTTGTGCTACGAAGGATGAATGCATGCTCCCTTCGTACACCTTTTGATCCACATCAAAACTTTTACCCGTCAATATTTAAGTCACGTCGTCCAATTTTGAGAATACTTGCAATTACTTTTTGCCTATGCGTGGGACCTAGGTTGAATTGTAACCCAAGGTAACTATTCTCTATGCGTGGGACCTAGATATATTCTCACACATTCTCAAATTGGATGACTTAATCGAGTTAAGCAGTGAGACCTTGACCCGAGGCAAAGATGGGACTAAACATGCTAGCTTGACACTAGTTGCTTGTTCACTAGTGCCATGGGTCCCATAAAGATCTAAGAGTTGCACTTGTAATGCAATTGGTCGACGTTACCTACCTATTGAATCCTCCATTGCTAGCAGATCAACTGATGTGATGGTGGAACCTCAATGAGGATCTTAGCCTTTTCGTAAAATTAATTGTTTTAATATTGTAAACTTGGGTAGTTAATTTTAAAAAGGATTAATTATTGATAATTACTAAAATTGAACTTTGTTTTATTTTGTAGATGACAACTCGAACTTCAACCATGAACAACTCGTCAATCAGATCAATTCACGAGAAAGAGTAATTGAATGGTAACAACTTTTTGGACTGGTACCGCAACTTGAGGATTGTCCTCAAGGCTGAACAAAAGTTTTACCATCTGGAAGAAGCTTTACCTGAAGCACCTGCTGCTAATGCTACTGCTGCTGTTCGTAACACCCACACTCGTAGGAGTAAGGAACAACAAGAAGTGGCTTGTCTTATGCAGGCTAGCATGATCCCTGAGTTGCAAAAGAACTTAGAGAACTTTTCAGCATTTGACATGCTGTGAGAACTGAAAGTTATGTTCGAGCAGCAAGCAGAGCAAGAATTGTTTGACACGGTCAAATCTTTTCATGCCTGCAAGCTGGAGGAAGGGCAATCGGTCAGTAGCTATGTCATGAAAATGGAAAGGTATCTGGATCAGATGGAGCGACTGGGATACCCCATGCCTCAGATGCTTGGAGTGATCATGATGCTTACCTCACTATCAAAGGATTATGACCAATTTTTGCAGAACTACAACGTGCACAGCATGGGGAAAACCATTTCCAAACTGCATAACATGCTGAAACTTAAAGATAAAGGCATGCCCAAGAAGTTTCCACTTGTCCTAGCTATCAACCAAGGCAGAATTCAGAAAAAGAACAAGGGAAAACCGCAAGCACCTGGCAAGGGACAAGGGAAATGCAAGGCTAAGCTTGCTTACGCCCCCAAACCCAAAGTCCCCCCACCTGCCAAGAAGGAGCACCCGGCCAAGGACACCCCCTACCACCACTGTGGATTGGTAGGGAACTGGAGGCGCAACTGTCACGCCTACCTAGAAGGGCTAAAGAAGAACAAAGCTAGC
>JARVZY010000430.1:0-24415 GCA_030686995.1 Artemisia argyi | reverse complement strand
CAATCTCATGATTTTTAAAGTGTGTTTCTAATGATAATAAAAACAAGGTTTAAACAATCATAAGAAACAACAAGAACAAGAAACAACAACCTTTTAAACACCAAGATTAATACAAGCTAATAATGATACAAATGTTACCACAAAATTGACACAAATAATTAAAATGTTCTTTGATTGTGTTTTGGATGTGTGAAACCCGCAGCCAAAACAACCCCAACTAAAAACGGTTTTAGACACCAAACATCACCATTAACCATGACATTTCAGTGTTTCGGGTGTCCAACCATTCGGCTCAAAACAGCATCAACAAGAAGGTTTCCCTAACACCAAAATTAAGCACGGATTTATATGATCAATACATGTAATAACAATGGTTAACTTTTATCACAAATTTAAACACGAAAAATGATCAAAGAACGGATATTTGTGTAGTTGAAACTCATGGCTGAAAATAAACCCAACCAAAACCAAAAGAAAACCCCACGATTCAATCAAATATTCATATCTATCATGCAATAACAATGAAAATTATCAAGACACGTACATAAAGCCTAGCTCGGATGCCACTAATGGAAATTCGAGAATCATGATTAAAATTATTTCAAACAAACATGTAAATCATACGCAGCGGACACATGAACTAATGAGATTAATAACATATGATTGACATAAACGAATTTAATGATAAGAAAGATCTATTATGCATCTTGAGATTAATCATATAAAACCATAAGAACAATATAACACATTATATATAGATAAATGGAACAAGATGCGTACCTTCGAATAATGATCAAATAACAAATAAAAGTAAAATGAGAAGAATGAGAAATAACCACAGCCGCATATTTCAGATGCACCTACAAAAAGATATGCATCTCTCATGAAATTCTCCTTCTTCATTTGAAATGTGTGGTTGAAAACATTTCTCGTTCTTCTTATTTTTAAATTTCTTCTTAGTGGATCCATTCCCGTGTACCTTGATGATGGTATGATCAATAACCAATTGTCAATAAGCAGTAGACCTAAAATCAAATTGTTATCAATACCCTAATCGTCCACATCCAAGAACTAGATGATTAATAAGATCACGGGAGAGTTATGAATCTCTAGAGATGAGAAACTTTGATTAAGAAACCGGATAGTTATGAATCTATAGAACTAGATGATTAATAAAATCCTTTAGCCCACACCAACACTTTGATTAAGAAACCGGATAGTTGGTCCCTTTCACAACTCCCGTGCTTATCACCACTACACTAGAGATGAGAAACTAAGCAAGAAAACACCACAAAACGTTGTGGTGTTGGCTAGGTTTTGGTTGGCCTAAGCAAGGAGGAGAGGAGAGAAAGGGGAGGGTGTGATTTGTGATAAAAATTTAGTTATGACAAATTAATGAGTTTTGATCCTATAGCCATAATCCCATCAATCACCATAACAAGTTTTATGACTTTCCTAAAATCATAAAACTCTTTCAAACTAATTTGAAATCCCATTTCCCTCCTTCCCTCCCTTTTGGCCGTCCAACACAAAAGACCAAAATACCCTTGGCATTGTTTTCCCGTTAACTTAAACTCGTAGCTTAATCAACAAAGAACTCTTGCCATGAATGTGTACTTGTGATAATATGCATACTCTTATGCATATTAAATATGGTTTCAAGTTCATGTTAATGTGTAACCCATAGGTCCATGAACTGATTAGTTGCATTAGTTTATATGTTGTACCATGCACACATGAAATTCCTACAAGAACGCCGTATGAACACTTGCTCGTTAGTTTTCTAATTTTACTCATCATTATGTTCAACATATCTTTAATAAATCCACTAATTTTACTCATGGTTATGTTCAACATATCTTTAACAAAGCCACTAGGAGGTCAATGAATTTTTAACACATTTCACATGAGTTAACAATCTTTCATTTGTAATTAAAATTATAGATTAACTGACCTTTAAAGAAGAAACTTAACCCAAACTGACCCATTTATATAGGTAAATGGGTGAAGATGCCCCTACTTTCAGGGAATCAAGTTTGTTGTTTACATTTCTGTGAGCTGTAACGGAAAAAGTGTGAAGTTACTTATTACTTGTTTACATTTCGGCACTATGTTGCATGATGATGGTTTGTATCGACTTGTCTATCCTGATGTTGCTGCGAGTTAGAAATTACAATCATGCTTCTCAAAAATAAATTTTTGATCAAGTATGCCGGAGACATTTGTTAGCGACCAAACATGTAACAAGTGTAGTATCACCGCTAAATGTTGTGTAATACCACTATACATGCATGTTCAATAGTTCAATACCGATGAAGATATTTACAAAGATTTGAATGAAATAGCAATACACAACATCTGTGCTATACGTAAGGAAAGTTCATAATAAATCCAGAGACGGAATGACTAATGTCACTTTTACTACATAAAGGCCTTACAGAATTCGCCTGATACTAGATAGTACTAAAAGCTTAATTAACTAGAACCCGTCAAGTTATCGATTATTTACAAGAATAAACCACCAACTCAACTGACGTCAAACTAGTCCTATCGACTTACATTCTGTAAGTTCCTACTTCAAGCATGCAGAATTAATCAGACTTCTTATCCGTAGGTGATTGTGCACGATGTCCAGTAGTAAACTGAATATCCTCTCTCATCTTCGTTTGGATCTCGCTTTTCTCTTTGAAGTATTGATCAAATGCTTTTGGGAGGAACCTTGGAATTAAAAACCCAAACAGATTGATCGAAAAGTATGCTAGATTCACCACAGATAATACCCTTCCAAACCAAAACCATGCAACATCCTGCTCCAACAAACACAAATGTCAGCTATCAAACATAATACACTGGTTTGGTAAATCTCAAAAAATAGTAGACTAGTATCTAAAAAAATATCATACAGGCAAGAAACTGTTATACAGTCGACAACTAAGTACATTACAGTATTAATTTGTGAGATTAGCCCAACAGAATAACCAAATATTGAAAAATGAAAACAGAACAAACTGCCCAAAAATGAAAGTGAGCTACCTTCATTTCAGCCGTCGGGGAGAGGGACTTGTTAAGCCAAACATCTTGAACCCAATCCAATATAACAAAGATCCGTCTAACCCTATACAACATAAAGCTCTCACAGGAGGTGAAAACAACGACAACCCGCTTATAATATTCTCCGTCAATATCTGACACGAAAGCAAGAACACATGTGGTGTTGCTGAATGAAGCGAATGCTTGTCCCCCCTTGCAAACCCACCCAAAACATAAGCCAATGGTAAAAACAATCCAACTGTGGTACCCAATATAGCATAGGCTCGAAAGATCCGATTTCCTAGATATAGTTCTTTTGAAGTTGTTGACGTGCCATGGCCCGGGAATGCTAGGCGTGATAGGATAAGGAGGTAAATGGTTGTGAAGACGGGAAAGGCAAGGTCCAAAAGTGGGACTAGACCACTAGCTGAGAATACCATAATGAAAGCTACTAACTGAAGTTCGATCACACGTAGGTATCCTATAATACCACCCACCGCGGTTTGTTGTTGTTGGCGGTGGTGTTGGGTTTTTTGGTTTGCAGTTGTGGGTGATGTTTCATCGGGTTCTGACCGGGGAGCTACAGCTAGAGAAACACCCGACATTTTTCCTAAACTTAAATCTTAATGGTGCAACTTACTGTCGAAATTGCAATAATAAACAGTCTATTACCCTGTGAAGTCAAAAAGAACTATTAACACATGAGATTTTGGACTTAACTAAGTACTAAACTAGATTTGTGAAGCAACTAAATTAACAAAGTACAATATATTAAAGAACCAAGCATTCGACTATCGTAACTACTAATTTGTCTACCAAACTCGAACATATATAGATTGAGGTATGCCAAATACTGACAAAGCTATATAAAAAGAAATGAAATGGTATTCTGGTCAGAGCATGTTCATGACCAGATTTAGCATCAAAAAAATTATATATATGCCCATATTTAGCAAATATAACCATCTCAAGAGTTGGCCTAGTGCTAAGGACTAAAGTGGCCTGAATTAGATGTATCTCTATTCATTTAGATGCATCCCAATTAGTTTCAAAAGTAATTTTGAAGTGAAAACGATGCAAAGTAGTACTTGCAACAAATTTGACCCGCAGAGTACGAAAAATACATAGGATTTTCCTAACTTGCTAACATGCATCTAATAAATGTATATGCATCTAATTTTTAGCTTGAAAATATATTAGGGTGCATCAAAAAGATTAGGGATATGATGCATCTAATTCTAGTCGATGCATCTCTAATATGTGGTTATAGTTATTTCTCATTCTTCTCATTTTAAAAGTTTCTCTCATTTGATCCTAAGTCTCACTGACATACTAACATTAGAAATAAATGAAGCAAACTAATACTTCAATTAACCTGTGAAGTCAGAAACAAAACTCAACTTGAGCAACAGAGAATATATAGCAACTAGCAAGAAGATGCCATATTGGTCTATTGTATGACAATATAGCAAAGCTGTGCTTCAGTTGACAAGGAACTGTCCATGTAGTTGGCATTAAACAGAGCCATATACGAGGGTGTGCGAGGTGTGCTACCGCACAGGGCCTCAAATTTTTAAAGGCCTCAAAATATATACCCCGTTATATATTTGGGGCCTCAAAATTCACTTCCAAATAAAAAATGTTAACGTTGTACAATCTTATGTCATATATATTTGTTTAAACTTAATATAGATCATCAAAATACTATGTTTTTGGTTTCAATAGTTGTTATAAAATATTTTTGACCATCATATATAGTTATCGTATAAGCTTTCGCACAGGGCCTCCGTTCACTTAGCTACGTCAAACTAATAATATATATTTGAATTCCCTAGGCCAAGGTCTGCTTCGTTACTTGCTATAATCACAGTGTTTAGTCAGCAACATATTTTTATAGACATAAGGTTGAGTGATGGAGGATACATCATCTCATAACTTTCCAGCATTGTAATTCCTAAGTGTTCGTCATCAAATTGTACGGAATGAATTCATTAGTGTTGGTTATCAGGAAAAGGCCAAATCTCTAGTGTTTGGGTTTTAGTGATACTTTAGGAAACAACTGTTTATAAAGTAGCTCATTCAAGAGTTCTTGTCGTTTTAGCGGCCAGCAATAATCGTAAAATTATATAATTTGCTAGGGACCATGAAAGCATTTTAAAGTTTATGTCATGTGATAGTCCGGGAGCCAATTCTCATGCATCTAAAACACACGTGACGTGCAAATAGAGGGTCTACGCAGATGATAAACAAAAATATCTGATGCCGAAACTAACCTTTGTTTATGAACTATGTCGTAAAAAGGAAATGTCGATGCAGATAGTAAACCATAAACATGAGCGCTAAGTTTTATCAATATCATTTTGTTGTTCTTTTCTGATAGTTCTTGACTAGTTTTAAGGTTACCTTTTGTTTCAGAATCATATTTCATTATTACCTGACTTTATAATACACAATGGTCTAACAAGGGGCATGTGACACATTATACAGGCCTAAACTTCCGATGCTAAGGTTTCATGATAAAAAATTAACATGAGGTTACCTCAAAATACCACTATTTTTAAAGCTGCACTGTGTACAATGGCAGCAATAATTAAACTTGAGTCCTTGGAATAATTGAGAAATAATTAAAAGCCATAGAACAGTTTTATATAGTGTTTTAGGTTCGAATTCTCATTAAGAAACAATATAGTGCGTCCAGAATAGTCACCCATGGATACACAGTAATGTCAAATAACTAAATGCTCAGAAGTGTACCTTCTCTGCTAGTGTCCGCACAGCTTGCAGCCAAGCAATACTCTCTGAACAACAGTATCATTGTCCATAAAAGGTATACAATTATTTAAAATTTAATATTTGATTAGATATATATTTAGATATAGTAGAACACTGAAGTGTGTCTACAATGTTAAGCAACCGACGAATATGATGAGCGATAACTGCAAAAAACTGAAGTCATAGTTACGTTTAGATCCATAAAATTGTAAAGTAAGGGGGAGAATATACATATTTATGTAAATGTGAAGTTATTAATCATGTTCATAGTTGTCGACAATGGGTTTATATGTTTCATAAGTTAAGAAGAACCCATACATCTTATTCCTGCTATTAATCATGTTCATAGTTGTCGACAATGGGGTACATTAAGATATAGAGACAGGTCGGTTTTTCAAGGCAAATATTTGAAAGGCAATGGGGAGAAGCATGAGACATGACTGACATTTTACAAGCAATTTTGTAAGAAATGTAGATATTATTCTCTAATTTCCTTTTACTCTTTTATTGGTTAATTATGCAAATCACAGTATTAACAATATGGTACCTGAATAGTGATGCTGTTAGAAAGTATTACTGTATAAAAACAACAGGTCAGCATGCATAAAGCATAATGGTTACAGGAGGATCGGTCCTTATAGTGCAATTTCAACCTGAAAGGAAGCTTGCCTTATCTTTACTTGTCTCATGGATTATCGAAATCGTAATCCATATTTAGTTTATCTCTCGATATGAAACTCAACAGCCTTATCTTTACAAGATCATCGTCATGCATGGGGGAACCTAAATGGATAAGTAAAGTGGCAATGGATTCAATCTTAGCGAAATAGGCATCTACCGACTACCGTCATATCCCCTATGTCCAAAACACGAAGTTCACCCGTAGAGCAATAGTTTTGGTTCGTTTATTATATTGAAAGGAAAATATTCTAAAAAAATCACATACTTCTAGGGCACTCTTAAGGTTAGCCTTAATTAAACAGGCAACAAGGAGCTTGGAAGAGGTAAGAAAAATCCAAGATTTAATGTCATATTTACCTTTAACCATCCAATGGTTGGAGCAACTGTTAGAATATAAGAACCATGACAATCATAAATAGGTAAACACATTTGCGGAAGCGTAAGAACATCTATAACACATAAGAGATTAACATAAATTAAATAGGAACGTACCGTGGTGATTCTAGCCCGAACAAGAATCAAAAGCAATTGTCTTTAACAATATGAAGAACCCTAATTAGGGTTTATATGGATCAATGATTAACCCCTTACCGTTTTGTTAATCAATCCATTGATAACAACAAAAGTATGTTGTTACCTCGTTCTTGTACACACAAACTACCAACGAATAAAGGTTTGATGCAAGTAAACAATAACACTTAATTTTGTTTAACCAAAATCGACCCAAACACCCTTGGAGGGGGGGTGGACGATCGGCCAAGAAAGAAACACAAGAAGAAAAGATTTAGGGTTTAGTGTGTGTGCACAAAAGATGTGAAACCCTAATCCTTGGTCTTGTATATATACTAGAGTAAACTTGGAGGACAAGACAAGCATGGGTTGGGCTTCCCCTCACCATGATCGACCGGCCTAGGCACCCACAAGGGTGTTCTAGATCCTTCTTGACTCCCAAGTTACATTCTAGTCCTTATCTTTCGTTACTAATGATTGTTAGTCCATACGGTTAATAACTAACGACCATTTAGTCCATTAAGTGTTTATAAATATATATATATACGATACGTTTAACATATATATATTTATTATTCATTATTCTTGTTTGTAAAGTGTGCAATCCCGAGGTCTCGGGTTCGATACTAGACATTTACATATTAATATTTATCCATATATTTAACAGCTCCCACTTGGATATCTATTAATAGTAAAATGACATTAGTTAGCGTCTTGCAACACTCCAATGCCCCTAGTTCAATCCGAGCTAAGTTTCCTGAAAAACCTTTAATGATTCATCATTATAATTATCCTTTCATTACTAATACCACATTAATAAAGATGTGAGGTTCTTTATTAAATTTCTGTTTCTCGTCTCTTTATGATTTAACAAAATTACCAAAACATCTGAACGTATTCCAGATAGACTTTGGGCGTGGCCACGCAAACATTTTGTCAACCCTACGAGGGGCCCAGCAGTATTAAACTTCTGAACAAATCATAAGGAACAAATTCTCTCTTGACTACAAGAATAACCCATGAACTTTGCAACACTTCTGAAAACAACCCTTATGACTCCCTGTTACGGTGAGCGGTAGATTGCTTCACAAAAATGCACTACATCCATGACACTTATCTGGTATCTCAAGTCTGAGGATAACTTTAAATATGATTCTCACATTAAATATTAAATCATATTATTGGGATAAGTCCAATATTCAATTCATCAAATATCATGTGAAATTGGTATGTCAACGCATCAATATACTTTCAAGTATATTCTTAACCAATACTCAGATTTGTCTTTGTTTAATGATATTCCCATATCATTAATCGACAATGGACAATTTAGAATAACATAAGTTATTCACGGATTTAAACATGCAAATATAGGACACACTTTATTATTAATGAAAACAAACGTACTAAGTACTTTTAATTCATTATAAATAATAATTGCTTAATGTCCTTTATCCAAATACCAAAATAGATCAATGCATGATAATTCTAGTTAATGAATTATGCCTTAAGTCATGTCATTCATACTTGTTGACAAGGCATAAATCAACTAACCTTGATCTAAAGGAATTTTGAGAATACTTATTTCAAGAATTAAATAATTAAAATTCTTGTATGTGTATATCCAACTATCTTGATATAGCTACATAATTCTTCATAAATAATGTGATATCCTCAATCACCAACTTATGACAATCAAACTTTCAAACCTTTTAAAGTTTCAAGTATTCTAATTCTTTAATGTATAATGCAACTATGCTCTTAGTAAGCACAACTAGTTCTCATGGCCATTAACAAGGATAAAATCCTACCATGATTAGTTATTGAGTGTCATCTCAATTAAACCAGCATCATTGTATATTAAACACAATATGCTCTTAAAATTTCCGTAAACTTAATATCCAATGTGTAATGTTTAGGAGCTATTCCAATTTGAGGATCATTATTCTAATTTCAAACATTTTCCATTAGAATATCTATTACACAAGTTATATAATAACTTTTAATTGGATATCAAATATTGTCAAATTATTTAAGCACTTAAGCATGATACAACAATAATATAATGCACATGAAAATTCTTCAGTCAAAATTAGATTTTATTCATGTTTGATCTTTACAAATATGTATATCCATTTAGTCATCCTAAATAATATATCATATTCTATTTAGAATTTATTTACCGCACTTGTTTATTTAATAATAAACTTTTGTTTCAAGGTTGTATGTTATATTTCCTAAATCTTTCAAGTAACGTTTCATTCCAAATTAAGTCTAACATTTTACTTATATGGAATGTTACTCTTATATGTTATACAACATATATGATTTAGTAAATCAAACATAATACTCCCACTAGCTTTCAGGAATACTTAGAAATTACATTATTTTATTTATAAACCTAAACATAGATTTAATAATTCATCATAAGAATAATCTCCTAGATGCATGCATTTATCCATTCATGGATTATTGCATTTTGTACACTTCCAAAGATTTGCATGAATTCATAAACTCCTTTTTGATTACTTATCGTCCTCGCTCAATTAATTATTCAAGAAAGAGTTTTTGATATTCATTGTCAAATTTCATATTCATATAAATATGACAATTTACCATCTTTATATCTTTAATGTGCTTAAGAAAGAGTATTCAATCATAGTTAATTGCTTAAGTATGATTAATAATCTTGTCATAAGATATTCATTAAGATATGTGTACAATTTTGTCCATATGATTATTTCACAAAGATTTAAACCACTAAGGTTACATTATCTTTGAATAACTCATCATCATTCTCTAACTATTAAGAATTAAGATAAACCAAATTTTCTAAATTTGAATATCTTTATAAACAGCATCTATAACATTCATATTATGAGTAATTTACCCAATTCATTATTTTGGTAATACTACATCATATAATCATAGCATATTAATTAAATATATGAGATATCCAAGTGGATCTATGAATGATAATTCCATCATCTTGAGGTTTATCATTTACATGTTAAGCCTCATCATGATTTTAACTAGTGTGGTTTTAGAAGATTATGTATCTTGTAATTCTATCTTTTCAAGATAAAATACTCCCACTTGCCTTTAGTAATACAGAGACTATCTATAACTACTTAGCAATTTAGAGCAACAATCCAACGTTCTCTTTTAGGACATTACAAATACACATTGATAGTTCCTGATATTCTTTTGTTAACAATCCTTCTTGTAAGTAGCTTAACAAATTCAGAACTTCAATTTAAGACTTAATGTGATTCATCACATTTCATAATGAAATAACGTCTTATTAATCTTCTAGGAGTCTAATTGAGTATATTCAAGCCATACTCAATTTCTAACCTTGATAACTTTTGGAAGAAAAGAAGTCATAGTTATCTTTAATCAAACAATCTAACAAGAGTTTGATTCCCTAACTGAACATACTATCCATATGTGATACTTCAATTAGAATTAATATTGTAAGAAGATCTAACAATATATATATATATATATATATATATATATATATATATATATATATATATATATATATATATATATATATATATATATATATAAGATAACTATATTCCTGTTGGCATACTTATTTACCAACTAAGTCAACTTAATGGTATAATAGTATTTCCAAACCAATTGCATGCTTTATAACTCAAGTACTTATTAATTAAGTCACTTCATGTTTATGTTGCATTAAAACATGAACGTGTTATAATCTCACTATTCGTTATTAATCATTGATCAATTCAATGACTTCTTGTATATGTCTTAATTAAAAGACCATAACAAGCTAACGTCTTACTTAATTATAAGTCTTATAATACTTAGAAGACTTCATATTTATAACTATACAATAAAGTATAAACATGTATAATTAAAGTAATCATGAACACCATCATTTGGTTTCACTAATATTTTCAAGTTAACACACTACTTTATCTATTTATGTCATTCTAAGAATACATAATTATTGAAGTAGTATTATATTACTTCATGCATTTATGTCATTCCATTAATACATAAATATTAAAGCTGAAGTAGTATTTTTATTTGACACATATGTTCTAATAGATGTCTAATTTAGAAACTGTAAATTATCCATGTTGGTCTCACGCATACATGGAAATTCACCTTGTTGTTAATATTTAGTCTGCGTCTCACGTTTACTAAATTTTAACACCAAGTGTTTCTAAGATTAGATGTATTAATCTAATTAGAATTATAATCTCTTACTTTGCAGTTAAGAGAGTCTTTTAAATCATATACTTATGTGTTGTACTTTGCACATAATGAAGATTTCTCCCACTTGTGCATGGTACAACACCATGTATCATATAAACAACACGCACGCGTTTGTTAATTTGAATAATATGATTTGTGTCATTAACATAACTTAGTAGATATAGAGTTTACTCAATCAATTAAGGAAACGTACATGACTATCCTTGAAAATATTAGTGTCTATATTTGGAAAGTAATTACCTTGAGATTCAAAAGATAATCTAAGTTACAATTAAGACAATAAGTCTTGTAACTCCCACTGAATTATAGAACATTATAATAATCCCTTATTCAGCCATAAGAACACAATACTCCCACTGAATTTGACAACATTGTAAATGTTTCATTAATCAGTGAAAGGAAATAGTGTACTTGTTTACTTTCCTACATCTTTTAAGAAAACCCATTCAAACAATTATATAGGTTATAAAATGATGTAATCTACTACATAAATGTGATTCATCACATTCCAAACTATTAACTTGAAAAAGCTGGGCATGCAATTTCTTCCTTTATAGATTTACCATTCCAACAATTGTATGTAGTATCTGTAAATGGTCAAACCAAAACAACTAGATAAAATAATCTAATTCGTCTTTTACCATTATGCAGTAATCAGTCTAGCTTCTAATTTAATAACTCATAAGGTGCATATACTCTTACTATTAAAGTTTGCTTTGAGTTATGTATTTAGAATTTAGACAATTCTAATCATCCTATTATACTTTTCTCATTCATGAAAAGGAATAGGATTTAAGTCTCACACTTCTCGTAATGGAAAGAAGACTATATTTATTCTTTTTGTAAATATTGACTCTAACCAAAAACCCAAACGGGTGTAGATCAATTAAAAGAATAACTTACGTTTACGGTTTTGAGTTGCATTAATACATTTAAAGAATTTACAAAATTCAATTTTAGTATTTTCGATAATTTATATTTCCAAGAAAATATAATACCCAAGGATATATTCATATAACCAACATATTTTCTTGAAAATCTAGGATCCAACTTTACATAGATTCCACCACATCAGTTGATCTGCTAGTGGTGAAAGTATAAAAGATGGTAATCTGTCGAACAATAATTGGCAAACACTTTTCCAATTCCTAGATCATTATGGGATTTACATCAAATTGATTCGTCAATTTGTCATGTAAGCATGTTTCATCCCATCTCATGCCTTAAGCTCTAGGTCTCACTAGGGCTGAGCAAACGGACCGGCCGGACCGGACCGACCGACAAAACCGACCGGACCGAGACCGACCGGACCGGACCGACCACATTCGGTCCGGTCCTCGGTCTAAGCTTTTTGCCAAATTCGGTCTCGGTCCGGTCGGTCCGGTCCGGTCCGGTCCGGACCGACCAAAAACCCGAAAAAACTTGCCTAATTGGACCGGACCGACCGAAGACCGACCGGACCGAGACCGGACCGAGACCGGACCGACCATATTCGGTCCGGTCTCGGTCTATGGTTTTCCGGTTCTCGGTCTTCGGTCCGGTCCGGTCTTGGCCGGTCCGGTCCGGTTTCCGACCGATGATCACCCCTAGGTCTCACGCATCAACTTAATTAAGTCGTCTAACTTAGAAACTGCAAATTCTCCATGTGTGGTCTCACACACACTCGGAAATTTACCTTGTCATTAAAATTTAGCCTGCGTCTCACGTTTACTAAATAATAACTTCAAGTGTTTCTTATAGTTAGATGGCATGTAACTTAAATTTTTAGGGTATAAATTTTTGATGTGAAAATCAAAACATGTATAAAGATGCATGCACTCATCTTTATAACATAAGTTTTCAAAAAACTTTTTTTATTACCAATTCGTGAAATTAATACACAAAGTTTTACTTGAGGTTTATGCCAAAACCCTAAGATTACTTTCTACAATCATGATTTTAAAAGTAATTCGTTTAAGACATATTCAAGATTGTGATAACCAAGGCAGACTCTAAGGCTCTTTTCTAAGCCTTCAAATCACGGTTATGAATATCATCTTAAAAGACTTAATTTTAAAAAGCATATTTGTACAAAATATCAATCAAGCAAAAGTTTATGGATTCAATCTCAAAATCATGTAATATAGTATGAATTTTGCTAGTCTCGCCTGGGAGCTGATTACCGTGCGAATCGGACCACTAGCGGCACTTAAGACCTTGCAAGATTCTTACTTTATCACTTAGGGTTTCACCATTATTAGTCCGTATTATTTTCTTTATGGAAAAATTACCCTTTTATTGCTTACAAACGTGTCCAACAATCAAACAATAAAACAAGTAATAAAGACAAATAAAACAACTAATAACATAACAATTATAAAGGTGAAACAATTAGCCACATGCAATTTTTTTAGAAAAGATCCTAACAAAATCAATTCTAGGTTTTTATATGCATATAATTAACTAGGGCCTTCACCTCTTAATGGAAGTGAGCCACATACATTGACAAGTCAATTGCGTAGGCCAAAGCTAATCACATACCACATAGCACATAATTGATTTTAATAATTGTGGGGTCTTCCCCAATATAAGATCTATCTAAACATGTGAAAAAGCTTAACAATTAATAAACAATTAATAACCTATAACTAACATGCATGTTTCGTCACGGATCAAAGTATAACAATTACCAATTAGGTCAAGGATACGCCCAAATAACACATAAACATGTAGGCAACCTAGGGTTTCTAATCCAATTAATTAATAAAACCACAAACCCTAATTAGGGTTAATGGAATAAATCGACCCCCCCCCCCCCAAAATTAGGGTTAGGGTAAAAAAAACAAAACCCTAGATCCAAAACATGTATCTAACACAATCAAAATTTGTTTTTTATGTGTTTTATGTAATCAATTACATGTTATAGCAAGCTCGTGATACCACTGTTATAATATAAGAATCATGACAATCATAAATAGGTAAACACATTTGCGGAAGCGTAAGAACATCTATAACACATAAGAGATTAACATAAATTAAATAGGAACGTACCGTGGTGATTCTAGCCTGAACAAGAATCAAAAGCAATTGTCTTTAACAATATGAAGAACCCTAATTAGGGTTTATATGGATCAATGATTAACCCCTTACTGTTTTGTTAATCGATCCATTGATAACAACAAAAGTATGTTGTTACCTCGTTCTTGTACACACAAACTACCAACGAATAAAGGTTTGATGCAAGTAAACAATAACACTTAATTTTGTTTAACCAAAATCGACCCAAACACCCTTGGAGGGGGGCGGACGATCGGCCAAGAAAGAAACACAAGAAGAAAAGATTTAGGGTTTAGTGTGTGTGCACAAAAGATGTGAAACCCTAATCCTTGGCCTTGTATATATACTAGAGTAAACTTGGAGGACAAGACAAGCATGGGTTGGGCTTCCCCTCACCATGATCGACCGGCCTAGGCACCCACAAGGGTGTTCTAGATCCTTCTTGACTCCCAAGTTACATTCTAGTCCTTATCTTTCGTTACTAATGATTGTTAGTCCATACGGTTAATAACTAACAACCATTTAGTCCATTAAGTGTTTATAAATATATATATACGATACATTTAACATATATATATTTATTATTCATTATTCTTGTTTGTAAAGTGTGCAATCCCGAGGTCTCGGGTTCGATACTAGACATTTACATATTAATATTTATCCATATATTTAACAGCAACGACGTCACGAGTACTTGTTGATGCAGTTCTACGAGTGATGTGGTCCAAGAGGTCCAAACCTTCGCAATGAAATGAAAGAGCACCATGAATTCCGGTCACTCTAGACCACTTGTCTTATCACAAATACGTTATCAATTTTATTCGTTCCATTTCCAATTCACAAATACGTCACTTAGGACTATATGGTTGATTAATTGCTCTGTGTGATGTAAACAGTAGTTCTTGAAACACTTTGTTACAGATGAACAATATAATGGTGGGAACAAGAAAACGGTTTGTTAAAGAAGTAATACCACTGCACAACGAGTAGTTGGACTTGTTTGATAGGTACTAGACTTGTTTGATAGGTACTGAGATATTGTGGTGGTGAGGAGGTGATGCACGGCAGTAAGGAGAGAAAAAAAAGTTAGGGTTGAAGGATCGTATTTTTAGGCTGATATCATGTTAATACGTGTGATTTGCATAACCAATAAATGAGGTTTAGTTAAAATATAAATACATCAATGACCAATGAGTGGGATTGGCCCGATACACACTAAATATCACCTGTTTGTATATGTCTTCACAAAACATATACAAATCTTTATTATTTCAACGACGTGGCTATTACTCAGCCAAGAGCCACACCTTCAAAACATCTATAAAAAGTCAGAAAAACTCATCAGCTTCCATAAGCTAGGTAGCTTTATATTCTTTCTTGGTTCATATTAAAGAAGTGATCACGCGTTAAGCCTTCTGCCCAAAACTATGAAGGTGTGCTTTTATTTGTATAAAATTTGAAAGTACATTAGTATTCTAGGACAATTGCATAACAAGTTCAAGCAGACTGACAATGAAGAGTTTGCTTCAGGTAAGTTTTGCATCTTGTCCACCTTTCTGACAAAAATATTTTTCAGAGTTATAAGTCATTCCTGTATCATTATGTAATTTATGTGTCTTACAGAACCGCCATTATCTAACACCCTACTATGCAATGTGAAATCATGCTTTTCTGTCGACCCATCTAGCAAAGCCCAAAGAGACAATCAGCTCCCAAACTCATTTACATGCATAAATGCAGCAAGTACTAATGGCGAACTTTTTGATGGATTTCAAAAGATAGAGGCTCTCGAAACAGATCTACTTATCACTGATCCAGCAACACCAAACTTTGGCACGTATGTTGAGAAAATGATAAAAGAAGAAACTGATACAGATGACAAACTGAAGCTTGTCAAAGAGAAGTTGGAGGAGGGGCTATTGACCTGTTCTGGAAAAAGCAGACATGTGAGTGCAACTAGCAGAGGTGGTAGCAAGATTCTAGAAGAGGCCGCAAATAATGAACACGAAGCCATCATTGATCCACTTCAGCATGAAGTCTTCAGTTCAGAAGTTGGAGGGCCAAAAACAAGTATGATCATGAAGAAGAATAGAGAATCACTTTGGGAGCTGTTTCAGAAAACCAACACGGCAGAGGAAAAAGCTGAATCTATGCGTAAATGTAAAAGAGAATGCTGGATCAAATCAGATGCAGAATGTAAGTATACGAAAACAAAACATCTAAGGCAGAACGTACATATTTACTACTCAAAAATGAATTCAAATTCAAATAGTTATTTTTTTCTATTGACAGCAGACATAAAAATGCAACAAACACTTTTTACTAAAAATGCAACAAACACTTCACAACTTTCTCGTTTGCTTGACAACTTGATGAATTTCATCCGAAACAATCAAGAAAATTTTATTGACAAAATGTCAAGTAAAAATGTCAAGTAATTCCTCTCGTGCGTATATTCTTCAACGTATTTTTGATTAAATATAAATCTAGTATATATATATATATATAAATACTTTCTTGTTTGTTCCAGAAACCAAAACTTGAAAAATAAAAATTTTAAGGGCGGCCCCCTTAATATTTAAGGGGACCGGCAGCAAATACAAGGGCGGCCCCCTTAATGTTTAAGGGGACCGGCCCTCTGATAGCTCAAACCCGTTTTTCTCCTTTTTCATTTTGCCAAACACTCCACTTTTTCATACTCCCCTTCCACTGCTTCTGCTGTGACGAAAACCAAAACCCAAAAACCTCTCAAATCACTTCCAAATCACATAATTCGGGTTAATTCGCAAAGGGCAAATTCATCTAACACAATCACCATTACTTATTGTAAGTTTTTCATAACACATTTCATCTAATTTCATCTTATTTGATCATACTCATGATTATGCATGTTTTATAAAATTCGTCAAATTTCATAATTTCTTTCAAATTTAGCCTTAAAACTTCATAACCAAATGCTTCCCCTAGGATTAGGATGATTAATCAACACTAGAAACTAGTTATTATAAACTATCATGTCGAAAATTTTTGAAAAATTTCATACACTCCTTTTCAAAATTTTAGTAAACACATTGTTGAATAATGTCTTGAAAACGTATTAAAACTAACTACATTATACTCGTGTAACTTGTAAAACTTGAAATTACATTTTTCAACTAAGAAAAATTATATTGGTTCACAATATAGGGGTGTTTGGATTATGTCCAAATAATATCAAAACATAGCTTTTATAATTTTTATAAAACTTTATTATAATTATAAACCTTAATATTGTTTATCGAACTCGTCAAAATATATAATTCATATGTATATTGACGCACTTGAGTTATAAGTCAATAGTTAAGGAAGCGTTTGTTTTATTACTAAAAATGATTTTTTTTGTTAAAAATACAAACCATCTTTTTCAAAAACAAATTACATGCATAAGAAACTCGCAAGAAATAGCTAGTTTTACAATCTAATGTGAAATCTAGCAAATTTCATGATATATTAAGATGTTTAAAGGGGCGTTTGGATTTGTCCATAACTACTCATTAAACTTCATAAAATATATCTAGAACGAGTTAAAAACAACATTAAGGAACATGATAATCTACTTCTTAGGATTAGTGACGAAGTATGTTTACGTTCCAACATAAGCCTTAACTATAAACATGTACTTTTATCTTTCTTTATATTTATTTTGGTCTTTTTGAATTGTTGATGTGTTTAGGTGAAAATGCCCAAAGCAACTACCGAAGATCTTTCTCACACTAAAAACTACATTCCCAAAGTTTCTCAACTCCCTACCACATCTCCTTCTATTGGACTTATCTATCGTCAAATTGAAGATAGAAATATTCATGAGGGACGTGTAGTAGATCTTGCTTTTGCTCAATCCGAGTACATAAATCGCTTGTTTTCAAGCATCAACTTCAATTGTCTTTATGAAATAAATGAACCCATCATTCCTCGTTTCATAATGGATTTCTATAGCCAAGTCACCGTCCAAATCAATGATCTTGGTTTCATCACCATCTCTTTCATGATTCAAAATGAATTTATCACCCTCACTCTCGAACAATTTGGTCATATCCTCCAAATTCCATTTAGAGGTCAAGCCGTTTTCTCAAACGAGTGGGACCTCGAATCTCTTAATCGCTATCGACCAACCTTCGGTCCATATCTCGACGAAATTCCTCATCCCGACGAAATTCGTCAAGTCCTTGGTATAGATCGTGCCACCACAAGTCGAAAAATAAAATCCAAAAACGTTCAAATTTCTCCATACCAACTTCTCCTCAAAGAATTAAGCCCACACATGAAGCGTTGGGAAGAACTCATTCGTGAGAATGCGTTTGGTACCGGAGGTCACCGGGACCATCTCCCGGCTAGCCTTGCTCACATGTTGTATTGTATAGCTGTCGAAAAGCCGTACAATTTGGCCTACTTCTTTATCAAACGGATTGAGTGTGCTAGAAAAACTCCCAAAGCCAATCTTCCTTATGGAATGTTCCTTACTCGTATCTATCGTCATGTTATCGAGTACTACCCCGATCTTGACAATAGTATTTATGAATCCATCTATCCCACTCTTCGTACTCTCGCTCTAAAACAAGCTCGACGAACTCGAAGTGACAAGGGTAAACCTCGTCGTCATAGCTTTCATGGATCATCCTCAAGGCAAGATGATGACGATGAGGAGGAAAACATCGATGATGTTAGTACCCCTTCGTTTTCTGAGTTCGTTGAAAATTTAGAGGATCTTGACTATCCCAACTATTCTACTCCATCTCCAAGTGATCAAACTGAAGAAGTGCTTCATGAACGAACTACCGAGATGCTTAGAAGACAAAAGAGCTTGCATGAAGAAGTTAGAGGTGGCTTCAAATCTATTGGGAAGACTTTGAAGGGGATCTTCGGGAAGAAAAAGAAATGATATGATCGGATTGTGCTTGTTTAACAATGTTTTATTTTTATGTCTTGTGTGTTATTTGTCCGAAGTTTATTCGGAAATACTTGTTATTTGAATATGTGTTTAGGATGATAACTTGATATCTTTATGCATGTTGCTCTTGATCTATATATATATATATGTTTGCATGATTAGTTAATGGTTATATAACTATTTGACATATATGCTTTCTAATAAACCAAAACAAATGTGAGATGTCCAAATTGAGCTTACTGCATATTCAAACCAGAACACAACATCTTTCCAGAAAATTTTTGAAAATTTTGGTTTCTGGGTCGTCAGATGGGCGGCCCCCTTAAATCATAAAGGGCGGCCCCCTTAAAATTAAGGGGACCGGCCACCATTTAAGGGGACCGGCCATCTGAAACAGTTTTTACACTGTTTTCTTTTGCATCATGTGATCCCTTTTGCTAGTCCCAGCTATCATTACTCTTAAAAACCAAACTGATTTTGGAATATAACATTACAATTTCAAAATAATTCCACTTCTAAACATGTTTTCCCACTATATAATCCCCATGCATGTTTAATTCATAATTCATCATCCTCATCATTCATAAACCGTCATCATGTCATCACCAAGAACCACCCATTCAAACAATGCCAAGAAACAAAAACTTGTCATTATACCACCCAAACAACTCTTCATTGATCTTACAAATGAAGACAACACCACCCCATCACCACAACCTCAATGTTCATCTCCTAGTGCACCAAATGCACCCTCCAAAACACCCTCAACAAATGGAAATTCTACTTCCTCCATACCATCCACTTCATCCATCAATGACTACATAAACACCCACTTATCTCCTCCACCAATGGTTCAACAATCACAACCTACCAATGAACACTCCACCCTTGCATTAACCCTCTCATTATCACCATTAACACCTCTTGATGCACATTTCTCATCATCCCCTATCAATCCACCAACCTATAACCCCGTCCCATGGAGCTTACTTGAAGCTCATGGTGACACTTGCCTTTGTTGCATCCACAACCGAACAATTGTGTTCGGACTAAGAGATGAAATGCAATACATGTTTTCTCATATTGAGAACTTGTTGCATCCACCAACAATAAACACAACCCCTCCACCACCATCAACAAACACTCCTCCTCCATCACCATCTCCATGTTCACCATCCATTCCTCCCAATTAAACATGCTTGGTGACTCACAAATAAAAGTACCTTAAACCATTTTGGATGGCAAGCTCTAGAGAGGACTTTTATGTTTGAGCTTTGGTTTATTTATTATGTGATGATTGTAAGCCTTTAGGGCTTTTGTTTGTAGCATTACTTGTTTCATTTGATGTAATGCTTGATGTATTATTTTCACTTGATTAATGATATGGTTATGTTTAGTCTATATTTTTGCATGCTATATACATATATATGTTGCTTGCTACTAAATATTTTTGCAAGATATCCATTTCTCGATTCCTTTTGGCCTCAAAACGAGGGGGAGCTTACATCAAGGGGGAGCTTCCATTAAAACGGGATAACCTTTTTGATGCTCACAAAAAGGGGGAGAAGTGATATAAACTCACTCTAATACTTGTATATAGACTAATTTTCGACTAATGAGTTTAAATTTTGTAATCATCAAAAAGGGGGAGATTGTTGACATAAATAATGTATGAAAACGTTATTTATATTTTTCGATATCTCTATATTTTGACGATCACAAAATGTAAACTCGTCAATCGTTTGATTACTACGTAAACAAGTATTAAGCTAGTTTATATCATTATATCCAACTTAATCACTTAAGGTATGAATAAACAAGTGCTTAATACATCTCATGATCAAAGGGGTATTTAATTAACTAATACAAAGTTTATTTAATTATATAATCTTATTATATATTTTTGAAAAACACTTTTGGTATTAAGGAAAAATGTTTTAATCATACTAAATATATGATTTCAAATATTTAACCAAAATCAGTTAGTTTTTCACCAAATAAACTTTCCCCACTAAAAGACAAGTTTTCTGGCCGTTACAGTTGGGCGGCCCCCTTAATTATAAGGGGCGGTCCCCTTAATTTTAAGGGGGCCGGCCATGCTTTAAGGGGACCGGCCACGCTCCCCTGTCAGAAACTGTCAGATTTCTTCTCCTATAAATACTACCTTAATTCTGGAATTTTTCCCCACCTTTTGCACGAAATTTTCAGATCTACAATCATCTAAAACCCATCAAAAACCCTTTGATCATTTGTTTATTAATCCTTGTTTCAAGTGATTCAATCCCTCATCATCCATTCTCATTCTAAGTGCAAAAGAAGAACTCTCTACAACCAAGTTCAAGAAGTGTTGAAGAGTTGTTGTGCATAGTGTATATATATATTCATTTGTGAATATTGTGTTGTGCTTGTTATTATTTGTTTAGAAGATTTAGAAGTTGTGTAGATAGTAGAAGTTGATTAGTAGTGAAGTAGGATAGTTGTGAAGATTGGTGTGTAGAAGAAGGTGTGTAGAAGATTGGTGTGTAGAAGCTAGGCGTGAAGAAGATTGGTGTGTAGATTGGTGTGAAGATTGGTGTGAAGATTGGTGTGTAGATTGGTGTGTAGATTGGTGTGTTAATTGGTGTGTATATTGGTGTGTAAGGTTTTCTCCGCCATAAGGGAGTTTGTTGACATAGTGAAGAAAACTCTCGAGTAGGTGACTCGGGGAGTGGAGTAGGAACAAGGAAGGTGTCCTTGTAGCCGAACCACTATAAATCCTTGTGTTGTGGTTTGATCTTTCTAACTCTTCTCATTACTTATTTATTTACCTTTACTAATTAGTTTAGTTAATTAGTTATTATACAATTGTTCATATAGTGCAAGTATTGAATTCACATAAACAAGAATCGAAGTTTTTAAAACAAACTTGTGCTTATAAATTTTAAAAGGACGTAAAACTATTCAACCCCCCCCCCCCCTTCTAGTTTTCCACAGTGTGTTTCTGTGGTCGTGTTGCGATAAAACAAGTGCAGAAGTTTACACAGAATTAACAAAGCGATATATTTACTGAATTGTATTGATGGAATATATCGAACCCTTTGTGGTTCATAGCAAGATTATTCCGAATCCTCGTGATTCATAGCAAGATAACTCGAACCCTTTTGTGGTTCATAGCAAGATAAACCGAATCCTAGTGATTCATAGCAAGATTAAACCGAACCCTTCGTGGTTCATAGCAAGAAGAAACCTTAGAGTTTCAAGCAAGAAAGCAAGCAAGAAAACAAAAGCAATAACTTTTGATCTTTTCGATCAAACACAAAAGCAAGAAAACTAGAAACCATCTCGGTTCTGATTATAAGCAAGCAAGCAAGCATGGTAGAAGGAGACAAGAATTATAACACATCGAACAATACATCAGTTCGAGAACTAGGAAATGGCAGTTACTTTCTCTCACAAATGCAACATCCGTGAAGAAGATGGACATATTGATTATATGTGTCCACGGAATTCCACAACTGCAGAAGACAATGATTATGTCATTGTAAAAGGTGTAAATCTTCCAATTCCTATTAAATCAATCATTCAAGAACTATGTCTGTTTCAACTGTAGACTAAGAGGACATATAGCAAAGAATTGTCCAAAAGAAGAAAGAAACACAGAGACTGCAAGCCATGGAATCATCACTCACACATCACAAATCCAAATTGCATACCCTGAACCCATCCACTTATCCACAGATTTCATGGTGGAAGGCTCTGATACCACTGTTGACAGGCCTTACATCTCTTTATCTCTATTTATTTTTGATATACACATGATGTTGTTTTGATCATATTCGATCCTGGAGAAAGAGATGTAAGGCCTGTCAACAATTATGAGTTTGTGTAGTAGTAGTAGATTATAGACGGCCGCTTCTAATTACACAACGAATGTGCTATCTTAATCTCAACAATTATGAGTTTGTGTAGTAGTAGTAGATTATAGACGGCCGCTTCTAATTACACAACGAATGTGCTATCTTAATCTTTGACATGTATCTGTGGCTTGAAAATCTTCTTTCATGGTAACTTCCTAATATATTATTGCTAGTTAAATGTTGTCCTTATACACCTTTTATAAGCGTATGTGAGAGAACCATAAATAGTAAACCAGTACTTCCGTCCCAAAATTATTGTCTATCACACAAAAAAACATAGTTAAAAAAATACATTATTTCAATCTTGATTTTTGCAAAAGTCACGAACATAGAGTTTTACCTTGTTGACAATTATTTAATGTTTCCATATAGTTATGTAAATAACAATTTTGATTAAGGGTAACGTAGTAAATTTAAGCAATTCCATCTAGAGGTGTTAAAAAGGCCGACCTGACCCGGACCCAACCTGAACTAGAACCCGAATAAACCTATTCGGGTTAGGTAATTACTCATATAGACAATTAATTAATCATAAGCTAATGTTTACACCATTTTGATTAATCAAGACATGTCTTTAAACCATTTAGTGTCCTAAAACACTAAACACTTAACAAATTATTTTTAATTAAAATACTTGTCCATATAATCAAAATCAACAAACATCTATGGGTGATTATGAATCAAAACCAAGAAGTAAATGTTTACTCTATTTCAATTAACCATAAGATATTCTTTAAATCATTTAGTGTCCTGAAACACTAATCAATATCAACATGGTTATATTTAAAAATTATGTTCATCTAATTAAAATCAACAAACAATCACATATTATTTACAAGATCAATATCAAAAAGTATACAACAATCTTATGATTTTTAAAGTGTGTTTCTAATGATAATAAAAACAAGGTTTGAACAATCATAAGAAACAACAAGAACAAGAAACAACAACCTTTTAAACACCAAGATTAATACAAGCTAATAATGATACAAATGTTACCACAAAATTGACACAAATAATTAAAATGTTCTTTGATTGTGTTTTGGATGTGTGAAACCCGCAGCCAAAACAACCCCAACTAAAAACGGTTTTAGACACCAAACATCACCATTAACCATAACATTTCAGTGTTTCGGGTGTGCAACCATTCGGCTCAAAACAGCATCAACAAGAAGGTTTCCCAAACACAAAAATTAAGCACGGATTTATATGATCAATACATGTAATAACAATGGTTAATTTTTATCACAAATTTAGACACGAAAAATGATCAAAGAGAGGATATTTGTGTAGTTGAAACTCATGG
>JARVZY010003651.1:0-27132 GCA_030686995.1 Artemisia argyi | reverse complement strand
TTCACGCGCTCTCATACGCAAACATATCACATATATAAGATCTCTATATTAAGGGTTATATTTAATTAATTGTTGTACTTTCAGGATATACATGGAGTTGGATATGAAGACGATTTTCTAATTACACCTCAAGGTATGCTATCCATGATATGTTTCTTTAACGTCATTAAAGGCGTGTCTTTAAAACGTGTTTTGACTTTTTTTGTTTAATGAATCTGTTCAGCATCGAGTAGTACAGAGGATGCTATTAATCAACTTCGTTCAAAAAGACCAATGAGTAAGACCGAGGTCAGTAATTTGCTTTACGAATTTCTGTTTATTTGTGTGTTTTTCTTGTATTTTTTTGGGAAACTTAGACGGTTTCTCTCAAATTTCAGGTCCCTTCTGATATCAATTCAACAGATAAACAATGTAATTCTGAGGTATTTTCTAAAGATTGACTCTTATTTGTTAAAAAAAAAAAAAAAAAATTATCTGGGTCAAAACAGTCACTTTACATTCAATTCAATGATGAAGTTTACTTATGTTATATTGTTGCTTCAGGATGAAGGAACTACAACCGATCCTACTCCATCATCTTCTAAAATGATCAACTTTGAGTTTCCCAATGGCCATACCTACGTACCGTCATCATCAGATGATCAAGATTATGTCGAGTACCCACTTCAACATGTGGAAGGTTTCCCATGCAATGTTGAGGAAGAAGAAAGGGTAAGCTTTAAGTGCACACACATTACTAAAATCACCAACAATATATCAATATTTATTACTTAGGTACATAATCTGATCATTCTTTACATTCACGTTGCTAAACTCTTTTAGATGCTTATGGAGGCCGTACTCCTGTCCCTAAAAGATTTAGAACCGAAACAACCTAAAGAAGAAGAACAACCAGTTAGTGATAGCAAGTCTCCAGTGACCGATATTGCACCTATAAAAACTGATACCACTACACCAGCTTCAACCGCAAGCAGCAGTGAATCACCTTCACAATTCATGTCTCCATGTAATAGCGCATCGTCAGCCGAGCAATCATCAAGTATGACACCATCTGTCGTTAGTTCTTCTGATGCTGATATGGCGGATAGGACCAAAGCTACAGTCACCGTTGTAAAAACGCCGTCTAGTAACATAATGGATGGGTTGTTACGTCGTTGGGATCTTAATTTTTTTAAGAATAGATGATGGGTTTGATATAGAAAGTGTTCCATATCAATGATTAAAATTTTTCTTTGTTTTTTTGTTTTTGTTTTGGTGGTGGTGTGGTATTTCATTGATTTGATACTAAGAAAATGGAATTGGATATGTTATAGAAAAGATGTGAATTGGAAAGTTGGTATAATATGTTGTATATAAGGCTCAGATCATGATTGTGTTTTATATATTCTCTTGTGACCAATTATCGACTTTGCGTTTACATAATACGTTCTACACCTGTTTTGCTATTTCTTACATTGGTTTCTGTCACATGCGATTTTGACATTCATCAAAACATTATGAAGGTAAGGTCAAAAAGATTGCGACAGCACTCAGGTGCACCCATAAACATAAACTGTTATGATTTCATATGCCAAAATGCATGCCATTTAACTGGTTAGAAAGGATGGCTTATAATGGATTTGAACTTCAAAGCAGTTTCATGCCTATCTGCTACTGCAGATATTCATGGAGCTAACAAAATCCCATTATCTAACTGTATGCGAACGAAGATTGTAAATTGCATGTGATTATACAGGTGACGAACAACATAAAAAGCTGACAAAATCCGGAAGAAAGAACATACAGAAACAAATATAATGTATAACAGTAAGATTCTTATACATGCAAGTAAGCAATCATGGACCAAACACGCCAAAGATCATGTCTTCTGTGCAGGCCTCACCAACCCTAGTCCTGAACCACTTCCCAAATGCTTAAAATCCTTAGCTTCAAGATTATCATCATGACCTGCAAACCCAGTTCCACCCTTTGCCAAATTAATCAAATTCCTCTCCTTACACCCCCTATTACACACTAGACACACCTTATCAACTGCCATGAACTTATCAGCACACTTCTTACAGAATACATGTCCACAAGAACTTAATGCTACAAGTGATGATGTATTAGTTAACGTCACCTTGCAACTAGGGCAGATATAGGTTCTATCCAAAGCCGTTTCTCTCTTCTCATTTGTGTCTTCGGTGAAAATGATAGGAAAAAGGGACTTCATTTTAAGCTTTTCGTTACCTTCTGGGCAAGTTGTGCAAGTGGATGGTGCGTTGACTTTGGCCGGAGCTTCAGGTGTTGCTGACGGTAACCAAAATGCTTTC
Source organism: Artemisia argyi (assembly GCA_030686995.1). Taxonomy (NCBI): domain Eukaryota; kingdom Viridiplantae; phylum Streptophyta; class Magnoliopsida; order Asterales; family Asteraceae; genus Artemisia; species Artemisia argyi. The sequence continues at coordinate 24,820 of JARVZY010003651.1, read as the reverse complement.
ATGGTTCGGAGTGCTTCTTCTTCGTAAGAAGTGGTTTTGACACTGTTTGCGCCGTGAAATCCATTTCTGTCACGGTTGAAGTTTTTATCGCTGTATTGTGGGAGCGCTCCATGGTTTTGCTGATCGAATGCATCAAGTTCTCTAGCCTTCTGTAGCATTAGCTTTTCTTCTTCTTCGTCTTTTTCTTGCTTCAGTTGAGTTGTATGGGCAACTTGCTTTCTGTGACAAAGATATATCTTTCAGCAAACAATTAAAGATAGAATGAAGAAAAACAACTAGATACAAAACATCGCTACACTAACTCAACTTCATGGACCAAAAGAACTCAAATGTTGAAGGTATTTCCTAGATCCTAGGCTGCTCACATCGAATACGTAACCGGGTGATTAGTAATAACATATAATGATGATGCATCTCTAATATGATGGTAAAGAGACTTGTTTTGAGATAAAAAGCAGTAGGAGTTGTGGAATCCCCTTTGTATTGATGTATCCGAGTTTGGCACCTATACTAAGAAGTTGGAGTATATGATCTCGTCATACCCAAATCAACCTCTTGTGATCATCTAGACTTCCAATTTTGATGGTCTTTCGGATTGTTGATCAAGACAGGTTATGTTTAAGAGAGTGTTTGGGATTGCTTACTTTTCTACATATCTGTTAATTTTAAGCATAAAAGCAGTTTAGAGTGTTTAGAAAAACCACACAGCCTGTGTTTCTGGCTTATTTTGGGAAAAATACGCAGGTTAGGACATGCTTATTTGAACCAGCTTATTTTAGATAAATTAAATTGACCTCTAAACCCTAATATATAACCTTAAAACCTTCAAATACATGCGAATAAGGTTCTCATTAATCATTTATCTGATTACCGCATTTTCTTATACCTTATTACAAGATAAATAAATCCAAACACTATAGCATAAACTCATAATTTTACAGCAGCTTATATGCACTTAATTATATGCTGAAAAATAAGGAAACCCAAGCACTCTCTAAGCAAAAGCAAATAACTAGCTGCAACAAAACCACAATGCAGAAGATGGTGCTCAAAATTTTCTTCCTACGTAACAGAACATGATATCAGATAAGTATTAGCTCGAGTGTTGGGAATTGGTTACTGGTTATTACAAGTTTTTGTGCTCCAAAAGGCAGTGCAATAATTATGGACACTTAACCTAATTGTTGTACTCTTTCAAACAAAGTTCTGCCATATGATGATGCTTTCGCTACTTCACTCACGACAATTTCAGAAAGTTGTTTGAGCTCCCCAACATCAGGTTGCAACCGAGTCAAACTTTGACAGGGCTTGACTCAACTCGACTTATGAATATAATGCTTGGATCGAGCTAGGCTCGTTAGCTCACGAGCTTTCTTGAGGGAAGCTCGAGCTTGGTCCAAGAAAGATTTGAATTTGCTCGAGCTTGGCTCGAATCATTTTTAATGGTGTGCTTTTTTAAACTAACTAAAGTTAAGATAAAATAAGATGTTCAAAAGGACTCGGTTGCACCTCTATCCCAACAAAAGTGTATTGGGCTACAACGAGATATGGTGCGAGAAGAACTCTTAACTTCCCTGACTTAACCCGCTTCATGATTAACAAGGAGATTGAACCCAATGGGTTAATCGTGACAAAAGCTTCTGACAATAATATTGTCAACATCATTTGTGGAACTTTTCTTAAAACAGGCCTGAGTTTAGCTCCCATACGAGTTCATCTCGGTGATACTCTTCCACTTTTAAATTATTAACAATTTCATTTGAGCATTTTTCACACTAACCGCCAGTTGTTTCAAACACTTTATGATCCATGACACAAATTGACCTTGCTTTTGTTTCATATGTGGTTGCTCTGTTACGAATCCATAGACTTTTTATTTGGTCAAATTGCTAACTCACTTGTTTGCTCATATCAATATCCATTTCGAATTGGTCACAAAGCGAACCTTTTCAGCATTTGATTTGTTAACTGACCCCACACTTGCCAACTTTGGGAGATAGGCCGCCAACTTATTGTTTTTAAATCGCCGCTCATCAACGCTGTTTATAAACTTTCACCTGTTAGCACACTCGAAGATATCACACCAACATTCTTGGCGTGTGTACCTTCGAATGCCACAATAGGTAGAGATTCGAAAACACATTGTTAAGTGCGGACTCAAAAACGGAAAGTTAGTAGTTTACAGTAAATTACCAATCCAACGCGGCTAAGAAGGTGTCGCTTAAAAAGTCCCGTTGACAAACTGACTCGTACAAAAAGCAACCAGTAAAAAAAATGTATTATGAACAAAAGAGAGGTTCGGTTGGTGTCATGGATCATGAAGTGTTGAAAAACCTAGCAGGTTGTGTTAAGAAAAAAGAAAAGGCTCAAGTAAATATGTCCCGCATTTTAAAGGTGGAACTATATCATCACTAGAATGAACTCGAGTGAGAGGGAACTCGGGCCTGTTTAGAGGAGAGTTTCACAAACGATGGCACGATGCTGACGTTGTTTTAACAACGTCGAAAAATATCAGGTTGGGGTCAGAACATTTCATCAAGCCTAACCCACGGGTTGAAATTTAGCAAAGCAACAAAAGAATCAAATCTTTCTTAAGTCAATAAGCTCAACCTCAAGTTCCCGCAACTTCTTGTGTGAAGCAACAAAAGAATCATCATATGGTAGAAGCTTGTTTGAGAGATATTAACAACCATGTTTTAAGAAAGAATCCGGGCAAGGATCTCTACATTAACAGCAAGACCAAGATGTCACATAATGGCATGTGTCCGTGCATCCTGAATAATGTTAATCTATGACTTATCATGATTCAAGAACCCAAAAGACGTTGAAAAAGGGGAACAAAAAAGACAAATAAGCATGCCTTTTTAGCCCGATTAGCACTCCAATCTTTACAAATTAGTGACGGTATCATGCACGTATATTGTCAATTATGAGCACACATAAAATAAGCATGAACCTATAATCAGTTAACAAAACACAACAATGCGACAAGCATTGAAGTTAGTAGGTTGTCTATCGTAGTGTTCGGGAATTCTTATTGCAACTACTTATCCTTCACAAAACAGGCACAAACAAATAATCAATCAGCTACAACAAAATGCAACACAGAAAATAGTGTTTTATTTTACTTCTGTAACAAAATGCAATAATCAGAAACATACAATGATACAAACACTTTCAGGGTGTTTATCTAAGCTTATTTTTGGGCTTATGAGCTCTATTTGGTTTGGCTTATATTTCATAAGCCCACTTTTTCCAGCTTACTTGGAGTTTGAATTAGCTTAATTAGCTGACTTATTAGCTTATTTGATTTTGGAAAAGCCAAAAAGCTCACCTTTTTAAGCTTATGATCTTATCAACTTCAGCTTATTGACTTTTTTAAGTCAATAAGCTCAATCTCATACTAATATAAGCTTTAAAAAAGTTAGCTTATCGGCTTTTCCAAAATCAAATAAGCCCACAAGCCGGCTAAATAAGCTAACCCAGACACCCCCTTATGTCTGATTGTTTGGGTAAAGGAAACGGCTTACAATTTCATTGATGGCAGAACAAAGCCATTTGAGGGTTCCTTAAAAAGGGATGAGGTTTTCCCACCCGGTTTCCGACCCTTTCTGTAGCCACCCCAAAAAAAAATAACAGTAATCTCAAGCTCATAAGCTTTAAAAAGGTGAGCTTATCGGCCTTTCCAAAATCAAATAAGCTCATAAGTCAGCTAAATAAGCTAGTCCAGACTACATGGATGGTGCTGTTCATGTTACCCGGGGAAGGCAAGTCTTTTACTCAGATGTACGTATCCTCATAACCGTTTCCAACCCTTGCCCTCCCACCCCAAAAGTGTTTGAACGCTTAAGTCCTTATAAGCTTATAAGCTCTAAAAAGTGAGCTTATCACCTATTCTAAAATCAAATAAGCTAATAAAAACACCCCCTAAACAAATTTTCATAAAGCCAACATAATCAAATAAACACAAAACTAAAACAAATGATATTAAATACCTTTGGATGTCTTTCTTTTGAGACAATAAACACTCCAAGATACATTCTTTACAAAAGAGATGGCCTTTTTGACAGCACAAAGGATCAAGAAAAGGCTTCAAACACAAGGAACAAGTGTCGAATGGTTTAATGGAATCTTTACCAAGTCTTTCTTTCTGGGTACCGTATCCTAGCTTTCGTTTCTCATCGTATGTGAAGAATGCTAGATCGTTGTTGTTTTTTGAGTGTCTCTGAGGCATCTTGAACAAGATTGGGTGGTGTTTGGTTTTGGGTTTGGGTTTTGTGTTTGGAACCCTAGAGATTTGATCGTTGAGATGAGATGAGACACCTTTATAGTTTATACCAAGGTTTTAAAGAGGTGGATATATACTTTTTGTCTTTGCAAAATGTGATCCAAAAAAATCAGATCGAGATCCGATCCTGCTATAATAATGTTATTTTTTAGTGATCTTTGTAATATTATTCAAATTTACAAATTATTATATATATATACTAAAGATGAGAATCTGGCTCCGCTTCAAATTGTTGTACATCACTGTTGAATGAACAGTGTGAACAGTGGTTCGCACAGTAACCCGGCTTCAAACGATTGTACTTTGGCAAAAATAGTCTCTGAGATGTAACTTTCTTTGCACGTTAGGTCCTTTAGGAAACGGACCCTCAAAATTCCAACAACAAGAAGAAATAATACTCCCTTCGTCATCAAGATCAAGATCAAAAACAACAACAATAACATCAAGACCCTCACCGAGTTAAATCCAAACAAGACCCTAACAAGGATTTATACCAATCCGAGCCAAAAATCAAACCATTCGAACCAAGGGTCACCTTAGACTCCCAAACGAGCTAAAGGTAACATCTCACCGAGACCATAGGGTCTCGGTTAAGCTCTAACAAGCCGTAAACATTTCCAAACGCAACCCAAACATCAAAAGTCGAGCCCCAAACAAGAGTAAATCGACACCCCAAGGATACCAAACGAGTTTTTATAAACAAATCTTCATTTCCCATTAGTTTATAATGAAACCCAACAAGAAAAGTTCATCTACCCACGGTTTGGGTAGAAAATCGAGGCACACGAGTGAGATTCGTGGCCACTCACCTTCAAAACGGCTCCAAGAATGTATTTCTTCAAAAACCCAACAAGAAAAAGATGAAGAGGTGATGTTATAGTGGCGGTAGTAATTATTTCGTGGTGTTAGAGGTGGTTTTAGGGCGCGTGTAGTATACCAAAAGATAGATCTCGATGAGAGGGTTAAAGTGGTGGTGTTATTTTTGTTGTAGCAGTGGCGGTGGTGGCTGTGGTGATGGATTAAGGTGGCGGCTAGGGTTAGCAAAAGAGAGGGAGAGAGAGATGTGAGGAAGATGATGGGTGTGTTGTGTTGGTGTGTGCCAGGGACAAAACCACAAGGACGCTTTTGTAGCTACTCTTTTTATTTTATTTTCTTTTCTTTCTTTTAACTAACAATAATAATGGCAATACTAATAATAATAATATTAGTAATATTAAAGGGTAAGGTGACTAGGTGTAATTTTACACGGACCAAAACCCGTAACCTTTTTCAAAAACATCTCGAAATACTCAAACCGAGCTCGGATATACTAAAGATAAGAATTTGGGCACTGTAGAATGAACAGTATTGTAACACTTATCGAGTAGCATTGTATAAATTTGGGCCATTTAGCATTGTAACACTTATCCATTTTTAATTGTACTTCGTGTTACACATGATTATTTCAAGATCGTTTAAGATCAAAACATCATAAAAAGAAATCATCATAGATCTATACTTATGATAATATTCGAATCTTAAAGGAAAGAAAAAAAACCAAACAGTTCCATTCCTCCTTTCATTCGGCCAAAACAAGAAAATCAAAATCAAATATTGAAGCACATAACTTCTTTTTTAATATCCGAATCTTATAAAGAAATAACCAAAACCAATCGGTTCCAATCATTTCTTTCATTCGATCAAAACAAAACAACAAGAAATAGTGTGTGCTGTGATTCGTATAGGTGTAGCAACAAAGAGGGTGTTTGCTAATCGTAAAGATATAAGAAAACAAAGGAACGATTTGAGATTTAATTTGGTCACGACTGCTAGAAAAAAAGTTAAGTGACTGCCTTTGTGTGTGAGTGATTAGGGTTATTATAAAACCGAAATGACAAAAACTCAAAATGTACCAAAAATAACCAATAGTCAAAACTATTTCACACTCAAAATATATGACAAAACACTTCCGCGGCAACGCGCGGGCTACCCCACTCGTTATATATTATAAACACGAAATTATATGAATGTTTTATGAAAATGTTGTTGTAAATTATGAATATGAAATGTTTAAGAAGAATTACATGTTATTTTTTAAATTATATAAAAACATAAACTATAAACTTGTAGTTTTAGTTTGCGGTTCCAGAAAAGTAAGATCAGATCGGAGTAGATCTTAAGATCTTATGGTTAAGATCGGGATCCTATAAGATCTTAAGGTTGTTAAGATCCTACGTAGGATCCGGATCGTTTTTGCATTATACAATCGTAAAATCCTAAGATCAGGATCGAGATTCTGACAACTATAGTTTATACTCTTGTATTTTATTTTTTATTTTATTATTATTATTATCTTTTTTTCTTTTTTTCCCCTAATTTTGAGACTGTTTTTTTGACTTAATATATATTTTTTTTGGAAAACTTAATATTTGCGGAGAAAAGAAATTTATTATATTTTGTTTTGTTTTTGAGTTTATCTTTAAGGAAAAAAAAAATTGGAAAGTAAAATGAAAGAAAATTTTCTAAACATATTTTCACCTCATTTTTTTTATAGAAGAAATGGAAATATAACATTAATATATTTTGTTTAAATAATAATATGATTGCTTTTAAAAGTGCTTGCAATAACAATAAAATTTGAACAAGTTATTATTTTTTTCTTTGACTTAGGCTCCATTTGGTTTGTTAATGGTTTTGGATATGGATTTGGATTTGAATTTAGGGCATGTTTGGTTTGTTGCTAGCAATGACAATGGGTATTGTATTTGGTATGAGGTAGAATGACAATGAATATGAAAAAGTATGTTATTACAAACGTTTATGTTTAAACGACAAATATGTATGAAAAAATATATAGATATTTGAGTTTTGAAGTGATAAAGAGAGGGGCCCACGAGAATCGATTTCATAGATATCAAATTGGTGTGTAATGAATCTATGGCTATGATATACCCGTTTTATTCCCGGATCCACTAAACAAACATGTTGAATTGAAATAAAATCCATAGACCCATTCCGATTGGGGGATACCAAATGCACCCTTTTGTGTAAGTTTTAAAAAATAAAGTAAGAGAGATAAAATATATAAATTGTATAATATTACGGAGTATTATTATTATTATTATTATTATTATTATTATTATTATTATTATTAGAATATTACGGAGTATTATTTAATAATAAAAAATGCCATTCACTTGTTAAACTATTACTTATGGCTTCGGTTCGAGAAAGGTATGGGTCAGTAGGATAATGCTAGGGAAATTAGATCCACTGTCTCTACTCCCACCTATCCCGCTTAAGGTTATATGGATGAAGCTTGCTTTGGGTCCACCACCTGGAAGAGTATTGAGATTTCTTGCTTTGAAGTGGGATTTAGTTAATCGATTAGCTAGTAGGCTACGGTCTTAGCACTAAGGGAACAAGGGGCTAGCCTCAAAACCCTAACACTAAGCTAAGTGAATGACCAGCAGCTAATCGACTAAGTGGATTAGGATTGTTAGTGAGTGAAGGAAGCTCTGAGAAAGCTTACGAACGGGTATCCTTTGATTCCCTTTACAGTGGGAAGGAAGAAGCGTAGCTATAAAAAAAATTAATTAAATTTGTTGTAATAAAATAAGTTTTAAATAATAATGAGCAATGTAGAAAAAGTTAGGGCTCACTTTTTTGAAAAAGACAAAATATGTCATAAATACTTTTGTAAAGGGGTTGATACATACATCACTTCTTTTGATGCACACACCACATTTTTTACATGACAGTGTTGTACGGTGTGCTATATAGCTTGTACAGGATGTGTATTTATAAAATAAAATAGTGTGCATATCAACACCCTTTTGTAAACCATGCTATTTATACGAGATTCTAGAAAATATTTAGTGATCCAAACCTTGGGCCCACTTTTTTTTTTTTTTTTTTTTTTTTTTTTTTTTTTTTTTTGGGTACCAAACAATTGTTTTTTGGTGTGAAACTATGCCTACAGTGCAACACCCTCAAAACAAACATCACCTCAAAACATGAATTTCAATTTATTTATTTTTTTTGGTGGTTGTTATTGAAAGGCAGCCATTATATAACAAAGCCAAAACAATTACAACATAAGGCATCTCATTCTCCAAGTAAGAGGCTTAAAGAAAAGGGACCCAAAACACAAAGGAACCAACAAGGGACATACCTCAAACAACCAAACAAGGACTAAAAAAGAGAAGTATGATACAGAGGACCACAATACCATTACTTGAACACACTTTCAAGAACTAGACCCTAACAGAAAACAAGTCAAAAGACCAGCTATTGAAAGACCTGAACCAAACCATCAGAAAGCTAGACCTGAGCAGAACACCCCTGTTACTTGATACTACCTGATGAGCTGAGATGATGTCCAAACAGCCACATATTTGAAACATAGCTTGAAAGAATTAATCAGTGTTCTAAAAGGCGCGCCAAGGCGCCGCCAAGGCGTCGCCAAGGCGCGAGGCGTGGCCTCGCCGCCACGAAATAGACCATGGCGGCTGCTCTAGGCGTGGCGTGGGAAAATGCGTGACAAGGCGTAAAAAGGCGCGCCTTTTAGTAAGGCGTGGCGCGCCTTTTTGAAACAGTTTTGGTTTTTTTTGTTTTTTTTTAATTATTATTATTATTTTAATAACTATTTGAACGATCATTTGTAATTTTGGCTATTTGTTATTTGGGTATGATAATTATATAATAAGTAGTAGTTAAATGTCTAATATAGTAGTCCAAATATATATGAAATATGATATTATAACATAAATGATAAATATATAAATATTTTTTCGCCGCCTTAGTCACGCCGCAAAAAACGCCATGGCTTCGCCATGGCGCGTAAGGCTTGAGGCGTGGCCTTGCCGCCACGCCACGCCTCACGCCATTTATAACATTGGAATTAATACTCCATACTAGGAAGCAACACAACAGGCTTAACACACTCCTTAATGTAAACCACTAACACATTAAGAAACCACAAATACCATGAGGTACCAAGCAACCACAATGATACCATTCTACCTATGAAAATTCCACCCATAACCTAGCCGCATGAACAATACATAAGGAAACCTCATCCCTTGAAGTGAAGTAGCACCGGCATATACCAAAAAAACCACGTATCCACATTACATTAGACGACATCTGATGGGTTTCTGCAGCCACTGTTGTCAGTCTACACAACCCTTATTTCTTACTCTTCTCGTAACCACTCATAACTTTTAAGTTGAATGTCTTGAACTATTTTATTTATACTCGATACTTTTTCCTTTAAAGACTCTCTCATTTCTAGCTTTCCATATGTAATAACCGGATGTCCAAGTCACCACTTGCCATAAACGAGACACACTATTAGGAATGGCAACATTTCCACCAGATGAGAATAATTCCTCAATGGAGATGATGCGTGGGAATCGCACCAGGCTTTACCTCTCAAGGGATCTTGAGAAGCTTACAACCCCCACCAGGCAGTGTACCTGATCGTTGTAGTATAGTATAGTGACAAGTACCGGGGGATTGATCATTCAGCTAGGAATAGTATCGCTAGGATTAGAAAACCTAAATACTAGTTCTAAAGGTGAGGGAAGATTCTTTTTGTATTTTTATATTTTATGAAAGCAATTTAAAATCTCGGGTTTGAAGGATTTGGGCGGAATTAGTTGCTAATCAACTAACCCAATACTAAGATGCAATCAAAATAAAATACTAGAAATGAAAATAAACTTATGTATACTAAAGTTGTGAGCAGTAATTGGAGAAAATGTGTTTACTTAGATTTCACTACTCCCAAGACATCTTTTACACGTTAATTACTTGTTATAATTGCATGGATGACGGATCATATTCCTTAATACCATTCATGGGGTGGCACACTTAACTCCCCAATTCTATGAGCTCTTATCTCCTCCTACACCATGCCCAGCATAACTATAGGGATTGTAAACAGTGGCTCATGCATTAAATACAACCAATAAAGACCTAGTGCGCGTCGGTTCATGTTTCTTAAGACGTTCAAGCATGTTACCAATTGGAGATCTGCCAGTTTTCTTAAGCCTAACATATAAATCATTCATCCAAGACAAGAATAAACAAGTAATCAACACATAATCAACATCTAGGTTTCATTAGATCTAAGCAAACACAAGATAGATCTAGCCTAGCATGATGGAATTAAGACAAGAACAAGATATAGACAACCAACACATAGACATATTGATTGAATTAAAAGAACACTTATCTTGATTACACATGCAAGGTATCAAGGGGTTGGAACCCTTGAAAAACCTGTAAAGTTACACCAAAATCGTACTTAGGGTTTCTCCCAAAACTTCTCCCTTTTATGTGAAAAATTAGAAAACTATATATAGGAAAAGGGGGCTGACGGCGTCAAGACAAATCTTGTGACGCCGTCACCTTGCCGCCAAAACTCTTCTCGGACTGCCTTGATCTACATTTGATGCCGTCAATACTTAATCATTTCCAGGCCGTCATGACTTTTACTCTTGACGCCCTACCTTCATGACGCCGTCAAATCTCTTCTGGATCGTCATAGAATTTTGCTCTTGACGCCGTCAGGGAGTTACTCTTGACGCCGTCACCTACTGTTCCCAGCATGGAAAATTAAGACTTTGGAGTTTTCTTCACTTTTATGCTCTAAAAACGTCCGAATTGCTTCCTTTTCCAGATTTCACTCCCAAAGTACCTAAAATCACAAAAGGAACGATTTAGGGCAATATTTGATCAAATAAATTCGAATTCGGCTTAAATGACCCCCTAAAAACGGACCATTTTTCGCCTCATCATATACCCTTACACTTGAGATTTGCTTGTCCTCAAGTAAATTCGCTTTTATTCTAGTCAAAATACAAGTTAGGGGTCATTTAACACTAATATAAAAGTATTTACAACAAATAATCGTTCCATTAAAGACCAATAGACAAGCACCTCACAAATAGTGTTTAGATACTCACATCTCCCGGGTGTAATAAAGTGTAAATTACAATATGGAAACGGAAGATATCTCTCACTACCTGTCATAGCAAAATAAATTACCATAGGCTTGGGAAAGGATCAAACCTCCACCACATGGCGTAAGCACCTAGGATAAACTATCAAAGAGGTCTTTTAAAGGGTTGTAACGTTAGGTGTAGGGATATGAAATACACGGTTTTGTTGGATAAATGAAGTTTTACTGGTGGCGAGTTAACAATTTTGGTTAATTACATGTACAATATGGCGTTGCTAAGCCAAGACTAGACTCGACTTAAACTAATAAATGAAAAATAACAAAAACATAAAATGAACATAGAATGAAAAGGGATGGTAGTCCATATGTTTTTCTCTATCTTTTTTTTTTTTTTTTTTTTTTTTTTTTTTTTTCTTGATTTTTCGATTTTTTTTTTGTTTTTTTTTTTTTTTTTTTTTGTTTTTTTTTTTTTTTTTTTTTTGTTTTTTTTTTTTTTTTTTTTTTTGCATACACTCTTACCCTACCATCCAAAATAATACATCATAGGGAATGAACGTTCCCCTTACACTTGAATTTTTACATACTTTACAATTAACTAATCTAATGACTCGAATTAAGAAAATAAAAACACTTGGAGCACTTTTAAGATTAACGCACATATGGGGGTAATAATATTATGTTCTTCCCCATTACTCCATAAAATAAGTATTTTACCCATGAGTCCCAATCGTCCCAAAACAATATGTACAAGGATATGACTCGACTTAGCAACCATGTAATCAATTAGATAGTTAACTTAGGGTTTAACAAATAACAATAATGCACTAAAAATGAGCGCATACACGGAAGGCTAAGGCGATTTGGTTGTACATTTAAGTGGGGTGTAACAAATTCTTTCTTTAAGTAAAATGCTTAAAGTTAGAAACGAAAAGATAGGCTCGGAGGGGTGTACTAGGGGTTTCGTGTACTAAAAATGAGTACAACGCTAAGGGTGTGGGAAAAATTAGTTGACTTAACTAGCCAAGTAATATGACTTAAATGGTCAAGTAATTATGATACGGGTTTAACACAAGGGTAATCCTAATGCCTCTTATCATGTAGTAAATCCTACCACACGAATGTAGTCTCACTAGCGGTCTCGGGATGCATCACTAACGCAAGTTCTAGAATCTAAATGCTACCGGTACACTCATAAGCACTAATAGTAAATGCTTTTCCTATCAAATCTAAAGGCGAACCTCACATATTTGGGTGGAAAATTTTTCTGAATATACGGTTATGTGCTAGTCATACAATCTCCTATCCATGAGACGCTTGCTATGGCTAAAGTTTCACTCCTAAATGTTGTAAAAAATTTTAAATTTGGCACTAAAATTGCACTAACAAGTATTTCTCATAGTTTTATTACACATCTACCATCAAACAAAATAAACTCAAGCGAAAATGCATATGTAAGGTATCATCTTTTTACCCTCCCCTTACACTTAAGATGAACATTGTCCCCAATGTTCAAGTAAAGAATGTAAAAGCGAAAAAGTAAAGAGAATGAAATCAAATACTCCCCTGATTCACTCGGTATGGATAATAGGTGGGCCAGGTTAAATCTTCCTCCAAGAAAATGAACAATCAAAGCTTCCCTTCCAGAATATAAATCATCTTCTTGTCGTACATAACCTGTAAAACCTGAGAAAATAGACAAGACAACCTCGCGTAAAATCGGCGGCATCCTATATAAGTTACTAAATCCTAGAAAACAAGATAAGATATAATGCTTGTGGAATGAAGTTTGCAGATCTCCTGGAGATTATAAAACTTAATAATTTACAAAAACCATAAGACTCCGTTAGAAAAACAAAACTGGTAAAATTTCCAGATTTTTACACCTGACGCCGTCAAGAGTAAACTCTTGACGCCGTCAGAATTGACCTGCAGAAATTCTTATGTTAAGTTTCCGGAAAATTTCTGGAAAAACTTCGTCCTACTTTCTAGAAAATCCTGCAAAACTTCATTATGACTCAATACAAGCATTTGACTCTAACAAATACGAATATACATGTTCATTTAATATTGTGGAGAATCATGATCGGTTTGTTTCTTGAAAACATATTTAGGGTTTCCCCTTACATTTATCTTTTGCAAAAATACTTTTAGGTGGAGTTAAGACTAGGCCAAAACAACAAAGTAAAGTATTTCCACTATTTAGTTTAGAAACATGATCTACCAACAATAAAAATAAAGCATGCATACGGAAGCAAATAACAAACAAACAAACAAACAAATAAATAAAGCTTGGGTTGCCTCCCAATAAGCGCTTGTTTTTGTTCGAGTCACGAGCCTGACTCTACCCTTATTTAACGGATAAAAGGGAAGTTTTCCCTACACTTAGGATTAAGTGCGGGTGGAAGTAGCGATACACACCCTTAGGGTGGAAGTATGCCACGTGAGAAAATAGTGGTGGATGAATTATATGCTCAAAGGGGTGTGCTCCTATCATTATAACCTTACCTAATTCAATCGGGTTAATGGGTGGATTAAGATTTTCTCCTAGAAAGGGATCATTTTCAATCAACTTCAAGAGACTCCTAGTTGGGAAACCATCTTGACCTAATAAACCCGGTTTAAACCCATAATGTTTCTTATGATCAATCATAAATGGGTGATGTAAGCATGTAAGGTCATTTTCCACTCCTATATTGGTTTCCTCTCTACAAGGCTTAGAGTCCACTACCTTTATCCTAAGACTACCCGGACTATATGGTTTGATGGGTGGATCGGAACTTATCTCAATTCCTAAATTCACATCCAAGAATGGAAGATTAGGTAACGGTTTTGGTTGAGGCTCCAGTTCATCAAAACTAGGAACTTCCCTAGAACTAAGAGTAAGGTTATCATTATAAGTATTCAAACCTATATCCTCTAGTTGTGTTTGATCCAAGGGTTCTACCTCTATTGGGGTTCCTATAGTCTCTTCTACTTCTTCCAGGTAAGTCACGGGTGGTATGTGTGCCACAAATGATGGTAGGACTTGTGGGGTACTTTGTGGGCTCATGTTATTTACTTCATCACTCCTTGTGTCAAAATCACCTATATCCTCAACATGTGTTTTATTATAATCTAACCCTAACATTTTCCCAAGTATCTCACGTGCTTCCCTAGGCATCTCAACTTCTATGTCCGAATCATAAGGATCATCCTCAATATTCTGACTGCTATATACAAATTGCCCAAAAGATTCTTCATCTGTTTCTTGAGATTCATCATCATCGATCATAAAACCTAGGTCTTTTTGATCAATGTGATCATGTTCGGCTACATCCTCAATCACATCAAGGTCGCCTATGTGTTCATCCTGTATTATGGTAGGGCCTAACCATGACATGCAGCTAGGTGGCTCATACGAAACTATCCTAGGTGAAGGCTCATATGGTGCATAGGTTTCACTAAGTGAGGCATTTTGAAGGGTTGATGGAGCTCTTAAGGTGAATTCTTTAAAAGCATTATGCACTCGGCCTCTTTTCTCAAGGTACTCAATAAAATCAATATAAAATCATGTCCTCCTCATTTCATTCCTCCATCTTGTTATATCCAAACTAGTGTAATTATATTTTTTCTGGTAAAACTCTAGTGTCGGACTTGGTGGATTCGTGTTCTCCATAATGGCTAACGGAATAGTCAATGGGAAGGTTTTTACAAACAAAGACACAAAGAAAAAGATAGACTAAAGAAAACTAAAAATAAAAATAAAATCTTACTAGAAAGGAATCTAGCAAGTAGACCTAATAAAAAGAAATTCTAACCTAGACAATAACTATTCCCCAGGCTGCGGCGCCAAAAACTTGATGCGTGGGAATCGCACCAGGCTTTACCTCTCAAGGGATCTTGAGAAGCTTACAACCCCCACCAGGCAGTGTACCTGATCGTTGTAGTATAGTATAGTGACAAGTACTGGGGGATTGATCGTTCAGCTAGGAATAGTGTCGTTAGAATTAGAAAACCTAAATACTAGTTCTAAAGGTGAGGGAAGATTCTTTTTGTATTTTTATATTTTATGAAAGCAATTTAAAATCTCGGGTTTGAAGGATTTGGGCGGAATTAGTTGCTAATCAACTAACCCAATACTAAGATGCAATCAAAATAAAATACTAGAAATGAAAATAAACTAATGTATACTAAAGTTGTGAGCAGTAATTGGAGAAAATGTGTTTACTTAGATTTCACTACTCCCTAGACATCTTTTACACGTTAATTACTTGTTATAATTGCATGGATGACGGATCGTATTCCTTAATACCATTCATGGGGTGGCACACTTAACTCCCCAATTCTATGAGCTCTTATCTCCTCCTACACCATGCCCAACACAACTATAGGGATTGTAAACAGTGGCTCATGCATTAAATACAACCAATAAAGACCTAGTGCGTGTCGGTTCATGTTTCTTAAGACGTTCAAGCATGTTACCAATTGGAGATCTGCCAGTTTTCTTAAGCCTAACATATAAATCATTCATCCAAGACAAGAATAAACAAGTAATCAACACATAATCAACATCTAGGTTTCATTAGATCTAAGCAAACACAAGATAGATCTAGCCAAGCATGATGGAATTAAGACAAGAACAAGATATAGACAACCAACACATAGACATATTGATTGAATTAACAGAACACTTATCTTGATTACACATGCAAGGTATCAAGGGGTTGGAACCCTTGAAAAACCTGTAAAGTTACACCAAAATCGTACTTAGGGTTTCTCCCAAAACTTCTCCCTTTTATGTGAAAAATTAGAAAACTATATATAGGAAAAGGGGGCTGACGGCGTCAAGACAAATCTTGTGACGCTGTCACCTCGCCGCCAAAACTCTTCTCAGACTGCCTTGATCTACATTTGACGCCGTCAAGACTTAATCATTTCCAGGCCGTCATGACTTTTACTCTTGACGCCCTACCTTCATGACGCCGTCAAATCTCTTCTGGATCGTCATGGAATTTTGCTCTTGACGCCGTCAGGGAGTTACTCTTGACGCCGTCACCTACTGTTCCCAGCATGGAAAATTAAGACTTTGGCGTTTTCTTCACTTTTATGCTCTAAAAACGTCCGAATTGCTTCCTTTTCCAGATTTCACTCCCAAAGTACCTAAAATCACAAAAGGAACGATTTAGGGCAATATTTGATCAAATAAATTCGAATTCGGGCTTAAATGACCCCCTAAAAATGGACCACTTTTCGCCTCATCAGGAGAAAACGTTAACACCCCCAATCTTCTGCTAATTAAATTTTTTCCCCAAACACTCATGGCAAAGTTACATAGAACCAAACAATGATTACATGGCTCGACCACATCGTTGTGATACGACTTGACTCGTACCAAGGTAGCACCACTATAGCGTGTGCAAGCTCCTAAGAAAAAAACGAGAAGACCAGAGAATTATTTGACACAAAAACTGACTTTCATTAATGTTTGACGCGGTATAAATAGATAAACCCTAATTTGTATCACAAGTCGATTACAAGTAGATTATAGAACAATGACACTTTCCTAATGAAAACCAAAAGACCGACTTTTCTAAACAAACAGATAAACTTAAAGATAGATAAATGGGTTTGACAAGTCCTAGCCCATTACGAACTGCTCATGCCAACCCGGTGTTTTCCTGAACTGCTTGCCACGACCCAGCCCACTACCATCCATGGGTGTAACATTCTCTTCTCCTTCGAAACTTACCTTGTCCTCAAGGTTATACGAAGGGTAAGTGTCTTTGAAATCAGTCATCCATTCCCATGTCGCCTCCTCTGGAGACCGTCCGTCCCATTGCACCAAGACTTGCTTATCGAAGTTTCCATTTCTCAATACTACCCGTGAATCACATATAGCCATGGGTTTTTCAAGTGGCTGCCCCTCCTGAAATTCTTCAGGTAATTCAGTTACTACTTCAACTCTGGTACCTAAAAAGAGCTCGAGAATGGACACATGAAAAACCGGATGAATCCTGCTTGTACTAGGAAGAGCAAGTCGATAAGCCACCTTCCCTATCCTTTCCACTATCTCATACGGACCATAATACCTTTTTGCAAGTTTATTTGAAAGACGCTTAGCAAGAGTAATTTTCCGATAAGGCTGTAATTTTACCAGCACCTTTTCTCCCACATTAAACTCAATATCACGCCGATTGCGATTAGCCTTTACCTCCATCCTATTTTTAGACTCTAAAAGATTCTTCTTGAGTCGTCGTATAAACCCATCATGTTCTACTAATAACTCATCTACGGCTGCCACCTTAGATGACCCTGGTGGATATGGTATTAAGGATAAAGGTAAGCGTCCATACAAAGCTTGATAGGGTGACATTCGAATGCTACTATGGTAGCTTGTATTGTAACAAAACTCAGCCCATGGTAAGAGACGCACCCACTATTGTGGTTGATCCGACACCATAGCTCGGAGATACTGTTCCAAACCCCGGTTAACAACCTCCGTTTGCCCATCCGTTTGAGGATGATACACCGTGCTTCGATTCAATTGAGTTCCGCTAAGTTGAAATAATTGAGTCCAAAACTTGCTAACAAAGATTGGGTCACGATCAGAAAAAATTGTTTTTGGGATTCCATGGTGTTTAATTACAATGTCCAAAAACAATTCAGCCACTTTATGAGCGTTGAAGTTGGTAGGTAACGAACCAAAATAGGCATATTTAGAGAATCGGTCTACCACCACAAGAATAATCGAAAATCCCTTATAAACTGGTAAATCGGTAATGAAGTCCATGGACACATCTTCCCATATGGCATTGGGCGTAGGTAATGGTTGTAGATAGCCACCCACCGCTTGTGTTGAATACTTAGTTTGTTGACACACTAAGCATTGTTTGATATAATCTTCTACCGACTTCCTCATTCTTGGCCAATAAAATAATGAGGATAGTCCAACTAGCATTTTCTTGACCCCTCCATGTCCGGCACTAGGCATATCGTGGAACTCGTGTACAACCTTTTCAACTTTGATTCTTTCCCCACATAATAGCGATCCTGAAAAATCACGAGCCCTTGCTCACGTCTAAACCCACTCGGGGCAGTTCCCATATCCAACTTTCTATGTAGGCTGAGCAATTCCTCCAACGATTCATTCTCTTCCTTTAAATCCTTCATTAACCCCACAACTGGATGACTAAGGCTCATAAAGGCTGCACTATCAGCTTCCTCATCATCATGCATTCGAGAAAGCGCATCCGCCACTTTGTTAGAAGCACCTGGTTTATATTCTATTACGAAGTCGAATCCCAACAAGTTTCTAACAAATTTTTGTTGGATTGGAGTTTGGATCACCTGACTTTTATTTTGGATTGACTCAAAATAATTGTTCATTTTGACATTTTAACGAGTTAAAAAAGACTTTAAAGGATAGATATATTATTTGATCGATGAAATACTTTTGTGGTCAGTACGAATTATGAAACGCCGCCCCACCAAATTTGACGCCATTTATAAACTGCCTCCATAATGGCGAACAATTCCTTTTGATATGTAGCTGCCATACGCATTCTTGGCCCAAGCTTTCGGCTAAAATAACTAATAGGTCGGCTATTTTGTAGCAATACCGCACCTATCCCATTGTCGGACGCATCAGCTTCCATTACAAACATTTGATTAAAATCTGGTAGTCCCAAAATAGGAGCCGTCGATAACTGCTGCTTAAGCTTATCAAAAGCCGACGTCTCTTCCACACCCCACTTAAAGCCATCTTTTTGGAGAAGATCTGTTAACGGCGCTGCCATAATTGCATATCCTTTAATAAAACGCCGATAATACCCCGCGAGTCCCAAAAACCCTCGTACCTGTCGTTGATTTGTAGGTTGTGGCCAATCCCTCACGGCTTGCACTTTCTTAGGATCCACCTCCACACCACGACCTGAAATAATATGACCTAAATACTCAAGCGTCCACGCCCCAAATACACACTTAGATTTCTTCACATAGAACTGATGTGTCTGTAAACACCGAAAAACACACTCTAAATGCTCCAAATGCGCCTCAAGCGTGGTACTGTAAACTAAGATGTCATCAAAAAAAACAATCACAAATTTGCGCAAGTAAGGTGAGAACAAACGATTCATAGTAGCTTGAAAAGTAGAAGGGGCATTTGTAAGCCCAAAAGGCATAACCAAAAATTCATAATGCCCATCATGTGTACGAAACGCCGTCTTATACACATCCCGCTCATGGACTCGAATTTGATGGTACCCGGCGCGTAAATCCAACTTAGTAAAAATAACCGCTCCCCCAAGCTCATCAAACATCTCATCAGCCGTTGGGATAGGGAATTTATCTTGAATAGTGACTGCATTTAAAGCCCTATAATCCACACAAAAGTGATAACTACCATCTTTTTTCTTAACCAACAACACCGGTGACGAAAAAGGACTTTGACTAAAACGAATAATCCCTTGATCTAACATTTCCTTAACCAATTTTTCCATCTCACCTTTTTGATAATGTGGATAACGATATGGACGCACATTCACAGGCTTAGTACTGGGTAACAAATGAATACGATGGTCAATTGAACGATTAGGAGGTAAGGTTGTGGGTACCTGAAATAATGAATCAAACCGTTCAAGTAAAGGTATGAGCGCCACATGCCATGAAACTGCATCCGCGGCTTGCGCCTCTACTGCCAATGGCAAACTATGAACTTCATAAACACCATAAACCTCGTCTTGGCCCAATAAAGCTTGCATTTGATGAAAACTAATTCTTTTCATGCGTAGGGAGTCATCCCCTTTCAACATATAAGTCGTGTTAAGCAAAGTGAATTCCATAGTCTGCTCCACATAGTCATGAGTTACCTTGCCCAAGGTTTGAAGCCATTGAATCCCTAATACCACATCAAGTCCCCTCATTGACAATACATATAAATCAACCACTATTGTGACCCCTTGCATGTGAAGAGTAACTTGTGAACAAACACTTTCACACAACAACGTCTCACCACTGCCGATATATACTTTGAACCTTTTTGTTGGTTGGATAGGTAAACATAGTTGCTCGGCGACATCAGGCCGAATAAAGTTATGTGTGCTACCATTGTCAATGAGTACATGGACATCCTTCTTACCTATCGTTCCCCAAAGTTGGAGTGAATGTGGACTTCCATGACCAATAAGTGAGTTAAGAATGGATATGTCACCGCTCTCGACCGCCTCGTCTCCTCCATCATTGGTCGCGACTACCTGGTCATCCTCCTCCTTAGTCATGAGTAACAAAAACTTTCCTGGACACGTATGCCCCCGTGCCCATCGATTATCACAATTAAAACATAATCCTTTGCTTAGACGGTCTTGCCACTCAGCGGGGGAAATCCACTTAATGGCAAGTGGTTTGGAATTTCTAGTAGGGCTTGACAACAAGGGTGTTTTAGGTGTACTAACCGTCGTCGAAGGTCCACCAACACGAGACAATGACTGCTTATGGTTTCCCACAGTGGCCACAGTTCGAGTCGTGATACCTGATGCTGGAGCAGTTTGATCCTCCAAACGAGCCTCGGTGATCCGAGCCAATGCAAACGCATCACCTAGTGTAGTTGGTTTCGACACCAACAACTCTCGCTGTAAGTGAATTTTAAGTCCAGAAACATAGAAAGAAATAAGCAAAGATTCTGGTATATCCGTAACCCTGTTCATTAGTTTTTCAAACTCGCGTTGATAATCTTCAACCGTACCTGTTTGTAACAGTTTCGACAACGCCCCTTGCAGATCCTCATATTTTGACGGCCCAAAACGATTTTTAACACTCTCCATAAATCTATCCCAATTGGTAATCAAACCGTTACGTGTCATCCATCGAAACCACTCCGCTGCCGCACCTTCTAAATTAAACCCTACAATCCGCAATCGTTGATCTGTGGGAGTATGAAGCAACGAAAAGTATTCATTAATGGCAAAGATCCAGCTATCTGGATCGTTTCCTGAAAACTTAGGAACATCCAACCGCATAGACCGCGGTAACAACGATCCTTGATCACCACCTGCCCCACCGTGAGCCTGAAGTAACCCCTGAGTAACTTGCAATTCAGACCTTAATAACTCAATTTGCTCCTGAAAAGCTGCAGCCTGCTGTTGTGCACGTAAATTAGCCGCATCAGCCTGCTCCTTAAGCAATAATCGAATGGTATTTTCTTCCATGAGAACAATGAAAGCACCAATTGATTCTACTTGACTCGTACCAAGGTAGCACCACTATAGCGTGTGCAAGCTCCTAAGAAAAAAACGAGAAGACCAAAGAGTTATTTGACACAAAAACTGACGTTCATTAATGTTTGACCTGGTATAAATAGATAAACCCTAACTTGTATCACAAGTCGATAACAAGTAGATTCTAGAACAATGACACTTTCCTAATGAAAACCAAAAGACCGACTTTTCTAAACAAACAGATAAACTTAAAGATAGATAAATGGGTTTGACAAGTCCTAGCCCATTACGAACTGCTCATGCCAACCCGGTGCTTTCCTGAACTACTTGCCACGACCCATCCCACTACCATCCATGGGTGTAACACGTTGCAACATGGGCAAAGCAACGAATCCAAGTCAATGCCTCTTTTATCAAGCTCCTCACGAACCGAAATTCTCTTCCTTTTAAGGCTCTCCATATAAAAACATTCACTCTCTTAGGTACCCAATTATTCCATAAAGTAGCATCTAGATATGAGAAAGAAGGGTAGGGTGGCGGATAAAGAGAAATGGATCAACAACGTTTGGAATTGGGAGTGGGAGTGGGTTAGGAGTATTAGAGGTAGAGTAAGTGGGGAATTCGAAGAACCAATACTTTCATTACTTTTTATTTTCTTTTTAAAATATGACAACCTTGTGTTAACGTGTGTTTAGTTGTAAAGAAAATTTGACTTTTGCGGGAAAAAAACAAAGTAAATGATGAGGCGAAAAATGAACCACTTTTAGGGGGTCATTTAAGCCCGGAATTGAATTTATTTGATCAAATATTACCCTAAATCGTTCCTTTTGATTTTAGGTACTTTGGGAGAGAAATCTGGAAAAGGAAGCAATTCGGACATTTTTGGAGCATAAAAGTGAAGAAAACACCAAAGACTTAATTTTCCATGCTGAGAACAGTACTTGATGGCGTCAAGAGGAAGACCCTGACGGCGTCAAGAGTAAAATCCATGACGACCCAGTGCAAACCTGACGGCGTCACAACAAGGGCGTCAAGAGTTAAATTGGTGACGGCCTGCATAAGGTGAATACATGACGGCGTCAGACCCAGATCTAGGCAGTCCGAGAAACTATTTGGCAGCGAGATGACGGCGTCAGACATTTGTTCTTGACGCCGTCACCTATCAAAATCTATATATAGTTTTCTATTTTTCATTCATTAGAGAGGAACTTGTGTGGAGAAAACTAGGGCCGAACTTTGTAAACCCTAGGTCATATTTTACAGTGTTTTCAAGGGTTTTCACCCCTTGAATCCTTTCATGTTCAATTGAGATAAGTCTTCTCTTAATTCATTCAATATGTCTATGTGTTGTTTGAATATATCTTATGCTTGTCTTGATTCCAACATGCTAGGCTAGATCTATCTTGTGTTTGCTTAGATCTAATGAAACCTAGATGTTAATTATGTGTTGATTACTTGTTTATGGTTATATTGGATGAATGATTTCAATGTTAGGCTTAAGAAAACTGGCAGATCTCCATTGTGTAACATGCTTGAACGTCTTAGGAAACATGAACCGATGTGTACTAGGTTTTATTGGTTGTATTTAATGCATGAGCAAATTCTAGTGATCCCATGTTAGGAGCTTCTTCGCCGGCTCGACATAGGAGTGAAGTAGGCGCTCATAGGATTGGGGAAGTAAGTATGCTACCCCATGAATGGTATTAAGGAATACAATCCGTCATCCACGCAACTATAACAAGTAATTAACGTGTAAAAGATATCTAGGGAGTAGTGAAATCTAAGTAAACACAATTCTCCCACATATTGCTCACAACTTTAGTTTAATATAGTTTATTTTCATTTTTAGTATTTTATTTTGATTGCATCTTAGTATTGGGTTAGTTTACTAGCAACTAATTCCGCCAAACTCCTTCAAACCCGAGATTTTTACTTGCTTTCTAAAAAATATAAAAAACACAAAAAGAATCATCCCTCATCTCTAGACCTAGTCTTTAGGTTTTCTAATCCTAGCGACACTATTCCTAGCTGAACTATCAATCCCCCGGTACTTGTCATTATACTATACTACATCGATCAGGTACACTGCCTGGTGAGGGTTGTAAGCTTCTCGAGATCCCTCGAGAGGTAAATCCTGGTGCAATCCCTACGCATCAAGTTTTTGGCGCCGCAGCCCGGGGAATATTTATTGTCTAGGTTAGAATCTCTTTATATTTGGTCTACTTGCTAGATTCCTTTCTAGTAAGATTTTATTTTTATTTTTTAGGTTCTCTTTAGTCTATCTTATTTCTTTGTGTTTTTGTTCGTAACTCTTTTCCATCCGACATCATGGAAGATGGTAACACCCTTGAACCCATCAACCTATCACAACCAATCCACCCACCCATAAGGTCCATCCGCTTGCAATCCAGCAAAATTCGATTGGTGCAAGTCGGGTGTGCATTCTATGGATACTTTTTCGAAAACCCGGCCCAGCACCTTGAGGACTACCTAAAAATTACCAATTCTATAGGATTAGGAGTTGATACTCAAGAAGGGGAACTCTTAGCCCTCTTTAAATTCTTTTTACATGGTCGGGCTCTTCAATGGTTATGCCAACTCCCTGAAAGATCTGTCTCCTCTTGGGACGATCTTGCTTCCTTCTTCTTAACTAGATTCACCTTGCCCAAGGAAGTTATTTTGCGACATAACCAACTTAAAACAGAAAATGATGAAATAAGGAAGGTCAATGAGATGAATGAAGGTGAAACCAAGCTAGGGAGTAACACTTGTAGGAAAGGGCCATGGAATGATTATAGAATATTTAGGAGCTCCCCGCCAAACCTTGAGGAATTAAGGTATCATAAGTTCCTTCTAAAATGCCCTTGCCCTTCAAAGTATCGAAAACACCCATGGATTAGGAAACATAATTCTATGAATCTTAAGGTCCCATGCATGATTGGTCATATGTATAGAGAACACACCTACATCGATTTAAAGGCACCCATGAACATTATGTCTAGGCTTTATTATAATTGGATCATGAACGAGAAGTTGAAACCTAGGCGGGACCCTTACAACCCTAATCGCATGAGTAATTTTGTTGAGCTGGTTAGAGGGTTACATGTTTTCGTTGGGGATTTTGTTTATAGGTGCGACTTCATGATCTTAGAAGATGTTAGGGGAATTATTGATCAATCTTTGTGTCAGATTGTTTTTGGAGAACCTTTTGTCAAAACCTATAAAATGACTTACAACCATGATGAGGGCACTATCACATTCGCAACCAAAGAGAAAAACATTAAATATAGGATGCCCCATGATGAAGAGAGGTTTAGAGAAGTTGAGGATCTCGATGTTGACAACATCCCCGTAATTAAGGTTGAGAGTGATGAAGAGAGAAACATTGGAGGT
>JARVZY010003650.1:0-27125 GCA_030686995.1 Artemisia argyi | reverse complement strand
AGCAGGCACCACGTGCTTGGAATACTAGAATTGACAAGTATTTCCAAGAACATGGTTTTACAAAATGCCTAAGTGAATATGCACTTTACGTGAAATTTGAAAGCGGAGGTATACTGCTCGTCTGCTTGTATGTGGATGATTTGATCTTTACAGGAAACTCTCAGAGTATGATTGATGAGCTCAAGCAGTCAATGACGAAAGAGTTCGAGATGACAGACATAGGACTTATGTCTTATTATCTTGGCATTGAGGTGAAGCAGATGGATGATGGAATTTTCATAAGTCAAGAAGGATATGCCAAGGAGATATTAAAGAAATTCGGCATGGAGAAATGTAATCCCGTTGGCACCCCCATAGAACATAAGGCAAAGCCTTCTAAGCATGACGGAGGAGAATCAGTAGACTCAACTCTATTCAAGAGTCTCGTTGGAAGTTTGCGCTATTTGACGTGTACAAGACCCGACATTCTCTTTGCGGTTGGATTGATTAGTCGTTTCATGGAAGAGACTACGACAAAACATTTGGAGATTGCAAAGAGGATCCTCCGTTATATCAAAGGTACCGTAGATTATGGTATGTTTTACTCAACAAGTGAAGACTTCAACCTGGTTGGATATAGTGACAGTGACTGGGCTAGAAATAAAGACGATGGAAGAAGTACAACAGGATTCATGTTCTTCCTGGGTAGCAATGCCTTTACATGGTCTTCAAAGAAGCAACCTATTGTTACCTTATCCAGTTGTGAAGCGGAGTACGTAGCTGCAACATCGTGTGTATGTCACGCAATTTGGTTAAGAAGTATGCTAAAGGAGCTACACATGGAGCAAAAAGATGCGACGGAGATCTACGTAGATAACAAGTCAGCAATCGACTTAGCGAAAAATCCGGTCTACCATGATCGAAGTAAGCATATCAACACTCGTTATCACTTTATTCGAGAATGCATTGCAAGGAAGGATGTCCAAGTAATACATACGAGGTCCGAAGATCAAGTTGCAGACATCTTCACCAAGCCGGTCAACGAGAAAGACTTCTCAAGACAACGAATGATGCTTGGAGTCGGTAAATCAAGTTTAAAGGGGGGTGTTGGATCATAAACTTGATTTAGTCCAATAAAGATTGGACTATCAAGAAAAACCCCATGATCAAGAAGTTTCTAGAAAGTCGAAGAATGATCATAGAAAATATCTATAGAAGTGTGTAGAAGATTGTAGCTAAGTAGACTAGAAATATCTAGTAAGAATTATCTAGAAGTAGATATGTAGATAAGGATGATGATGTGTTAAGAAAGATCTAGATTATGCAAGAAGATCCATGGAAGTATCTCGGTTCTAGAATCTTCCGTGGACTAGTATAAATAGGTGATGGTGTATGCATTGTAAAAATGAAGAAAAGCTTAAAGAAATTAATAACATTGTAAACTTTCTCTAAGTATTCATATCTTCGTAAGCCCAAAAGGCCCTCGTGTTTTCAACAATTATGATGTTTTGTTCTTCATATTTGAACCACGCTATTTCAAACTAATATATTTTATTGTTATTTTTCATCTGGAAATAGCAGCTGATCCTAATATTTTTTCTGGACGTCAAAGGGAGTATATTAAAAAGCTAGCAAGTTGTTACAAAAGAATTACGAAGTTTTAGAGAGCAGCGAAATCGCGAAAGCTCTGATTGAATTAAAAAAACTAAAAACATTAAATTCATAATAAATTGTTGATGAAGACATCTGACAGTAAGCAGAGACTTATCTTCAAAACAAAAGGTCACGAACTGATAAACCTGGGGAAACAAGAGTATTTTTCTTATTTTTATTTATTTATTTATTTTCATACGGGGATAACCCAAAATATCCTTTTTTGTTGATAAACCGAAGTATCTATTTTTTTTTTTTTTTTTTCTACGAGATAACCCAAAGTATCGACTTTCTTTTTCTTATGAGATAAAACAAAGTATCCTACCAGAGAATAAACCAATACACGGAGTAGCTCTTAAATGAGGCGTTGGTATCTAGTTAATTTTATTTTTTTCTTATAATCATGGTGGATGATCGTAAACAATATAAATTCTTCCGATGGTCACGCGTCTGTTGGGTGAGGAAGGGTACACGCTATATAAGAAAGCTACTACCATAGAGATGTTACGACTGCAAATATAAAATTGCTTACTTACAAGTTCAATTATAATTTTGTTTTGTTCACCAAATTTATCTTGTTTATTGTATTTACTTAATATCAATAATGTAGATTAATAATAAAATGTATATAGATATTATACTCAACACGGTGTGTAGTTCCTATATATACATGATGACTTCCTTGATGAACTCTTTAATTTTCACATCACAAAACATGATGATCAAGCTCGGCCGAAACCACATCCTTCTATGGTTCTCTTTCATCTTCGTATATTTAATCAACAATACCACATCCAGTGAGTATGAAACAAATACCCTCCCTTACTTTTATTGTTATAACCCTGGCAATTATACCACAAACAGTATGTATGAAACAAATCTCTACACCACCTTTTCGATCCTCCCTACCACCAACAACGGATTTGGTTTCTACAATCTCTCAACTGGCCACGACGTTGATAGAGTCAACGCATTGGCTCTATGTCGAGGCGACATCAATCCAGATATCTGTCAGAGTTGTCTGAATAGTGCCATTGATAGCATGCGACAAAGATGTCCTTACAAAATTGATGCAATGGCATACTATGAATATTGTTTTTTCGCATACACCAATAGTACTCTACAGGATTCTGCAACTGACCCATGGTTTTATCCTTACATGTCTGAACTCCAAAATACAACGAATGCTGCTTTGTTTAAGAGCGCTTTGAAGTCATTGATGTATATGCTTACAACGCAAGCGTCAAAAGGTGGTCCCCTAAAGAAGTTTGCAATTGGGAGCACGACGGGACCTGATTCTACAACTATATATGCGCTTGTGCAGTGTACTCCAGATTTATTGACGGAACTGTGTGATAAGTGCTTAGATAATCTAATTGATGAGATACCAAAAGTTTTTAATGGGAAAGCGGGAGGGACTGTTTTTTCACATATGTGTAACATACGGTACGATATAAAATTGTTTTATAATGAGAGCAGTGGTGCTCTTGTAATCCCCCCATCACCACGACCGACACCAGGTATGGATAATATATATTTTCCTTATGAGTGTGATATTTAATACATGATATTAGTCTTATCGTAAAGCCTAGTCGTCTCTTCGATCAAGTCTTCTCATTTATCCTGAATTTTATAACTTACGTATGTATGCAAATAATCAATTTTACTTACATTAAATTAGTATCTTCGAATTAACATTGTTATATATTGCTTTACGAGAATAGTTATTTTCTTCTCAGGTAAAAAGAATAATAGAACACATGTTGTGACAATAGTAAGTGCAACAATGACAGTCGTTGGTGTCATAATGATTTCTTCACTTTTTATCTTTATAAGATCGAAGAAGAAACAGATGAAGCAAACACCGCTTATGTCCCGGACATGTAAGATCCAATCTCGCTGCTTATTACTTCAAAGTTACTTATATACTGTGTTTATTTTCTAGAGATCACTTAAGGTGTCAATTGTGTGTGGTCATTTAGTTACTTTGGTGCTCTACCTTAAAGCCCTGTCGAAATTTGTTTCTACATGTTCCCGTGTAGGATATTAGTAATAAACTTAAATATTGATTAGAGACTTAATTGTATGTTTTAACATAGATTAGGATTAGACGCAAACTAGGATTAGTGTAGCTTGCCTTGCAAGGCAAGGAAGAGCCCATATGGCTGGTTGGTTCATGGTGGGTCAGTTGGGAGTTTCTTAAACTGACTCAAACATGGTTTCAACCCACATTTCTATAAATAGAGGTGATGTGGAATGCTAGTTCTTATCATTCTTCTTTTTCGAACTCTAACCTTTATTGGTTTTAATAAAGAGGTGTTTGAGGGTAATATCGTGTGCTTATTGTTTAAACTTTAGTCGATATCTCTGTGGTCTTCTTGTTCTTCTTCGTTTGTGTTGGGTGTACAAACCCAATCCCACATCGGTAGAACTATAATCTCAATGTTTACATATAAGCTTGGTGGGCTACTCCTTCTATCACCAATTGGTTTTAGAATGAACCTCAGTTGGGCTTATATGTTGGACTTGGTGAGATGCTGGGCCGTAGGAATCTCTACAAGTGGTATCAAGAGCCGCGGTTATTGTGGTCATCGAAGTTCGAGTGCTAGATCGAGGTTCCGAGTTTGTTCGAGGTATGGAGGTTCAGGTTCGGGTTTCGAATCATTTTTGGAGTAGCAAGTAGTGTCGAGAGGTTTTATGGTTTTAAAACTCACGTGAATAAAAAAGAAGAAAAGTTCCAGAAGATTGGTTTTGGTTTCTTCCTATCCACATGATTAATTACTACAAAGGTGGCAAATTTTAGTTGTCTTTTTGTTCATAAAGTTAACAATTTTGGTTTTAAAATCGAAGAGTAGGAATTCAGTTTATCGGTTTTTTGTTTAAAAATTCGATTTAATTGAAGGTTTCTTGTTGCGCCGTTTAATTATTTTTTCTTGCGGTTCAAGTTTTGATCGTGGTTTGCTTGGGTTTCAAGTTAACGATCGGGTTCGCTTGTTCGAAATCGAAGGTTTAGGGTTATTCTAATTAATTCGATTTGCAAGAAGGGTTTTTAGCAACAAGGAGAATATTGCACACAACTTGTGAGATTTGTCGGTAAAGTTGGTTAAGAAACAACTTGACAAGGTTTTTAGCAAGGTATAAGAAGAATGGCTAGTTCGATAACTAGGTTTGACATCGAAAAATTCGATGGGAAGAATGACTTCGGGTTATGGCAAATAAAGATGTGTGCTTTAATGGTACAGCTTGGATGTGATGCTGCATTAGATACATTACCCGTGGACATGGAAGCAGGAGAAAAGGCTGCTTTGATGAAGAAAGCATACAGTACCTTGATTCTATGCTTGAGAGACCGGGTTTTACGGGAAGTTACCAAGGAAACATCTGCTGCAGGAATTTGGACAAAGCTAACTAGTCTGTATATGACTAAGTCCTTAGAAAACAGACTGTATCTGAAGAAGAAGCTGTACACGTACTATATGAGTCCAGGTACGAAACTGGGTGATCATATAGATGAGTTTAATAAGTTGATACTTGATTTGGCGAATATTGATATCGAGATTGAGGATGAGGATCAGGCTCTTATGTTACTTACGTCGTTGCCATCGTCTTACGAAAACTGTGGAGACATTGTTGTATGGGAGGGAATCCTTGACAATGGAGGATGTTCTGGCGACTCTGAATTCAAAAGAGTTGAAGAAAAGAATTGAAGGCACAAAGGAAGAAACTGGTGACGGGTTATACGTAAGGGAAGGGTCAGATAATTCAAGGAAAGCTCATTCTAGTAGAAGTTCGCGGTTCAAGTCAAGGGGTGAAACTAGTAAACTCAACTGCTTCATATGTCATTCAGAGGGTCATCTGAAGAGAGACTGTCCAAGGAAGAAGTCAAGTGGGTTCGTCAGGAAGGGTAAGCATGATCAGGATTCTGATTCTTCTGATGACGAAGGTAACGCCTACTTTGGAGAAGCCTTGGTGGTAGTCGGGAATGATGAGATGGCTGAATTGGTAATGGATTCAGGTGGGTCTTATCATATGACACCTAGAAGGGATTTCTTCTATGACTTCAAGGATGTTGATGGTGGTTCGGCTCAGTTAGGTGATAACAAAACATGCATTATCAAAGGGACAGGGAAAGTGAAGATACAGTTGCATGATGGTTCAAGCTTTATACTGGAAGATGTCAGGTATGTTCCAGGGTTAAGAAAAAGCTTGATTTCATTGGGTACTCTTGAAAAAGAGGGTTATACTATGAAGATGCAGATGGGTAGAGTCAAGGTGATCAAAGGTTGTCGGGTTATGATGACCGGGATCAGGAAAGAGAACTGTGTGTATACTCTTGAAGCAAAAGTGACGACTTTTGGTGTACAAAAACATGGAGGTTCTAAACAAGTTGGGTTCAAACAACTTGGTCATAAACAAGTTGGTCTCAAACAACTTGGTCATAAACAAGTTGGGTTCAAACAACTTGGTCTTGGTGTTAAAACAGGAGTCCATGGAGTACAGGTTGATGAACGTGTTTGGTTTGAGGTGGAACTGCAGGGAGCTCAAGGGAATCGTGAAGCTGAGGTTGTTCAGATTAGCAACGATGATGCTGAAGTGGCTCAAAGAAATTCGGAGGACAAGCAACTTGAAGAAAAGACAAACACGGGCTGCTTGGTAAATGAGCAGGAAAAGGTACACATTGGTATAAAGGTGGTGGCAGACATTACGGTAACCGGAGTACCTGATCAAGAGGGTGCAGAGGGTAATGCTACTGAAAAGAAGAAAGTGAAAGAGTCTAAGAAAGCTAAACTTGGGAATTTACTAAAGTACAAGGCCTGGTTCTCAAGGCAGTCCCCTGTTCGAGGTTCCAGCATTAGATGAAGATGCTGAGTATCGTTAATGCGTAAGTATTACTCCTAAGGTGGAATTGTTATGTGTTAGTAGCAATACTTAGGAGGGTTAAATGTGACTTACACAATAATAAGGGGATTAATTGTATTTAGTTTAAATAAAGTTTAGGATTGTACTTAGATTAGGAAACTAGTTACTTGGCTTGCAAGCTAAGGTTTCTACCCCCTCATCTCTATAAATAGAGATGAGGGGGGATGCTAGTTATTTATTCTTCTTCCTCAATTGTAAAAGCTTTATTAGGTTTTTAATAAAGGGTTCGTTGAGGGTATATCGTGTGCATATTCTTGTGGGTTCTTTGTAGTATCTCGTGTTTGCTACGTGTGCTCGATACAACTCGCGATCTAGCGTTCCGCGATCGAACTTCGGGTTTGTTGTCGAGGTATTGTCCAACAAGTGGTATCAGAGACTGGTTCGGCCCAGTGATGATATGGATGGTGTTCCCTCGGTTAGACCCCGGTTCGACGGTATTAGTGGATCCCGGTAAACCTTGTACCGAAAGGAAGCCGGTAAAAGGCGGTGTGTTCCGATGGTAAAGGTAGGCGGTATGAAAAAGGTGGGATCATGGCTATAGTCGAAGGGGAGGCCCATGGTGGTTTGGGTTTGAGGGGAGGATTGTTGGGTGTACAAACCCAATCCCACATCGGTAGAACTATAATCTCAATGTTAACATATAAGCTTGGTGGGCTACTCCTTCTATCACCAATTGGTTTTAGAATGGAACCTCAGTTGGGCTTATATATTGGACTTGGTGAGATGCTGGGCCGTAGGAATCTCTACAGTTTGTCGTCCAACAAGGTTCGTTGGTGTTGCAAGTTGTGATCCATTGACGTTACGGTTCTAGGTTCCGTGTTCAACATCTTCGGGTTGTTGCAGTTTTTTCCAATATCTTGTCTTTTAATTCAGGCATAGTTACTACAAGAGCTGAAGGGTCCAAGAGTTATAAGCCACTGTTAAAGAAAAACAAAACAAAACAAAAACAACTTGAAAGCTAGCGCAAAATATTGACTCAAAATAATCACACACGTTACCCCAAATGTCACACTGTATTATTTAATGAATGAGCAAGGATCATCCCTCAATTCCTTTTATAGAGATGAGGGGGTACAATTCTTATGGATTCAAATTCCATAATTATATTGCTTGCCTGCACACCTAGCTATCCTAGTTTAAGTCTAATCCTAATTACTCTATTTAACTAATTACACATGTTTTTTAATTATCAAACAAATTTAACAAGTATCGCTCTTTTAGTTTCACTAGACGAATACCCGTGCATAGCAACGGAATTTATGGCGGCAGATAGTTATATTGATATTTTGGTTAAGGGTTTTGTGTAACGTTTTGTGTAGCTGTAGTTGTTTGCCGCTAGAAAATTTCATTGCTACGCATGAGTACTCCTAACCTATATAATATGTATATATTGTATACACTGTCTCTAAGATTTATCATATACGTACAAATGTGTCCATATTAGTTTGAGGATATCAGTTGCTTAAGAAGGCTAATATGTAACTAAGAGAATACAATTTACCATTGGCTACGTACGAACCAGTCTAATAAAAACCATTGGTGTTGTTTCAGAATGAAACTTATGTTTTTTGTGCTAACTATGCATTAATCGCACATACAGGTTAATTATAGAATATGTTGTATGTTATTATGATACATATGAATTATGTGATTTTAGACCAAACATATATTTAAACCAACATCATGGGATCCATTCCTCGTTTAGATCATATAGGAAACAAAGTATACACATAATTCAAATGACTGACACACTCATGTAACCAAAAGTATATTCTTCATTTTGTGAATTACAGAATAATTATGCAAACGATTTGGTTATTCGTATACAAATTGGAAAATGAAATTTATTTTGGCGGCAACCAACAAATCTTACATTTACTTATATAGGCAACCAACATGTAATAGAATTTATAACTCTCTTATGTAACACATCTTGTTTTATACAACAAGGCAAAGTAACACAATTCATTTTGAACTGTTAAACCTTTATGTATGACCACATTCACTCTAGTTAACTTCTTGTTGCACGCCTTCACTCAGGCAACTTGTAATCTTTTCTTTTGTTATCGCCTAATCAACCCTTAAATGAAACCTAAACTCAAAACCATATGTACGAATGTACAATACATAAGCGCACCAAAGTTTTCAAAGGTCTTGAGGCACAAGCAGGATCTCTTATAAAAAATGGTAAATTTTCAACATTTAATTTTTGGCCAGATTTTCTCCTTTGGCTGCAAAAAATAAATAAATAAATAAATAAATAATAAAAAAAGATTTTATTCTCAAATAAAACTCCGTTTATTGCCCCGCAAAGTTGCAACTCATCAAATCATAATAGCCGTATTCATCATAACCAAACACAAGACACAAATAGCATCATTTCTAAACCCACAACATGATTTCGGCATCACTACCGGCTAACACGCATCACGTAACAGATTCTGACCAAACTCTCAAGGTCGCGCTATGTATTTTTATATAGCGGGTCATGAAACAAAAGGCCTAAAACATGATTTCTTAAAATACGAAACACACCATAATCACCCAATCTCAAAAACACCAAACAACACAACCGTGGCGGAGCTTGACTATTTGGAATGGGGGGCCAAGAAATTTTGAACAACATATAAAATTAGGACGCTATTAAAAATAGAGCTTGACCGTTTATGAATTATGATCCTTGTGACCATATAGTTTCAAATATCATATAAAATTGAAACAGAACTTAGAAACTTGAGACAACTTCAATATGTTAACTTAGTACAATAATGTTACTACACAAAAGTACCAAATTACCAACAGCTACTTTGTTAAACATTAAAAGCTTTAAAAATTCATGTTATGTGATCATCTCTAAAGATGCTACTTTGTTAAACTTTACCAAAAATAAGCACCACTCGCTTAAATTTATCAGCAAACAATTAAATGATCACAAACAATTAGCAACAGAAAAATACAGAAATTACCACAAACAATTAAATGGTCAATGGTTTAAAATTGCTTGGATTGATTAAAAGGCCACCGTCTTTGCCCTTTTTGCCGTTTACGGTTGTATCGATTCGAAGGGAGGAAGTTATTCCTCGTTTTAATTACCTTCTTTTATTTAAGTTTGACTTTTGTTTCTCATATGTTACTTTTTGTTACCAAAATTTTCAAAGGGATACTATGTAAATAATTTCTAAGTCTCCAGGATTCTAAAAAATTGCTAATAATAACACAAACTTTTGGGGCGGCCAGCACCCCTACCTGCCCTATTGATCCTTTGCCAATGAACACAACAGTTAACACCACCAACACGATTATAAGCCTTAACAATACGACTCGGATTTGTTATTTTAAATCACTCAACACAAGAAAAACTACCAAAAACGCCAAAACCAACTAATATAAGATAACAAAACTCGAATTCAACAAACATGGAAAACCAAAAAAATAGGTATAACCGAGGAGCATGCCGTCAGATCCAGTAAAAAAAAATACACGGCCAACCAAAAACGGCGAGATTCGTTCAAATATGTTTAGATCAAGTAAAAGAAAACAAATCACTAATACCACAACTTTTGAGATGAATATCAACAGAGCTTGAAAGATCATGAAGCCACGAAACACAAAGTTACCAAGCACACCCAAACCACAAGACACACCCAAAACCACCAAGCACACCACAAACCACTGAAAATAAAATCCAAAACCACTCTAACTTACAGAACCATCAATAGATGTTCGCAAATTAGAGGGTGGCGGCGGTTAGGGAAGTGGTGGCGGCAATGATTGGGGAACGGGTTAATGGTGGTGGTAACAACAATGTTATGGTGTGTCTATTAGGCGAGAGAAAGAGAAGATAATACAGATGTGTTTGGTATGTATTAGGTTAACGGGAGAGAAGAGGAGAAGGGTGGAGTGGACCAAAAATTAGGAGGCTTATGTGAGAAGCTTTGACATTGGCATATACTTTCCATATGAATTCCATTCATTACTTTCCATCTTTCGGTTGACATTAATTCACCAGTCAATTAAGTTTCAGTTGACATTTGCAGGGGTAAAATTGGGATTGACTGAAAATTAAGTTTTCCACATTTCCACTTTGACTATTTCTCTATTACAGTATAAGTAGTTAAGATATTATCGTTTTATATTAAGCAAATTTTCAATCTAGTTTATATATATATATATATATATGAGAAGGTTAATGTGAGAACTTTCTTAAAGTTGTAAAAATGAGAACTACTCTAAAATACCATTAAAACATTGATACATAATCATTTTAGCAAAGATGCACCAAAATATTATATATTAATACAAGTTAACATTAAATCGACTAAAAACCAACTCATACATGAGAAACGGATTACTGATACACAATTAAATTTTTGATAAATTTTTTTTGGGTAAAGGTGTTCCTTTTCCGTCTGCATCTGCCAATAAGAGGGCTAACCCATTCTCTAAGGTGGGTGATATTGTGGTTACTGATAGTGATGGGGAGGAGGTTCTTAACACGTTTGACGAATCAGCAAATCTTTTTGGTGGAGGTCATGAGCGTGAAGATGAGTTGGATGACTATGATGATTACTCGAAGCAAATTTATGATCTTTCAGGGGAATTGGATGCTCTTAATGCCATTTATGGCTTTAATCTCCAAGGTCATAGGAAGTAGGTTATATTTTTGTCCGAGTCTTTAAATGGTTAGTTTTCTTGTCTAGAAAATAGGTAGTATCTTGTTATGTAAGCTTTTCGCCTATGTAACGGGCTGAGATATGAGACTCACTCATATCCGTTGTACTTAAATGTTTTTTGGCGTAATATATTTACCGGGTCGTTGACCTTTTACCCAAAAAAAAAATAAAATCTCAAAAAACTAATTTCTTATACATAAATTGATACACCTAATACACAACAACCACTATAAACTTGATATATAATACTAAACCTTGATACACATTACATGCTGAATCAAAGTGTATCACTTAGTTTACGTCAATTTTCATAAGAAAACCAATCAAATCTTTAACAATTGTAGTTGTAATTAATTATGTTTTTATTTTCTTTTAAAGTGAGACTCATTTGTAAGATTTTGGTGCCTCTCATTTTTACAACTTTAAGAAAGTTCGCATTTGATCTCAACTATATATATATATATATATATATATATATATATATATATATATATATATATATATATATATCAAATGTATTTGACCAGATACGTTTAAATAGTGAGTGCAGATACTAACGGCAGGGACGAGCTTATTGATCCGAGAAATCAGAGTTTTACATTTTTAGATATACAACGTATTACTGACAGCTTCAATACGGTCATTGGGAAAGGTAGCTTTGGGACGGTGTTTTATGGATATATTGGGAATAATCAAGTTGCTGTGAAGATGCTTTCTGAATCATCAGCTCAAGGGTACAGAGAATTTCAAGCTGAAGTAAGTTATAAACTTACCATAAAGGCCTTGTAATACACCAAGAATACTAACTAATTTTTCAGATAACATTACGAAGATAAAACAGAAAGC
Organism: Artemisia argyi; assembly: GCA_030686995.1. Taxonomy (NCBI): domain Eukaryota; kingdom Viridiplantae; phylum Streptophyta; class Magnoliopsida; order Asterales; family Asteraceae; genus Artemisia; species Artemisia argyi. The sequence continues at coordinate 15,054 of JARVZY010003650.1, read as the reverse complement.
TTCAAAGAATTATATCATAATTAATGGTTTACATGGGATAGGTAGTGCGAATGGGTCAAAAAGTTCAAGTCAAAGCCGATAATTTTTGGTGTGGGTTTAACCCGAAACACTTCTTGTGAAATCTAAAAATTAAAACTCACCAGTCTCACTTTAAATTACAAAATTGTGTAGTTAAAATAATAATTTAAGTTAGTCACAAGGTTTATTATTAAAAGTACACTTCGAAGAATTTCGCCCATTTGCTTTTAAGATAGAAAATTTGGGTCGAAACTGCCACATCTATTTTTATCAGGTGAGGAAGTACTTACATGAGCCAGGATGCTTAAATAATAACAACCTACAGCAGGAACATGGAACCAAATGCAACAAAAAAAGTAATTCATAATTAATGAGATCAAAAAATCATAGCATTGAAATCTAAGAAATTTGTAACTACAGGTCCGCCTTCTAATGAGCATTCATCATAAGAATATAACTTCACTAGTAGGATACTGCAACGAAGGCAGCCAAAAGGGAATCATCTATGAGTACATGGCAAAAGGAAACTTAGGAATGCATCTATTTGGTAAATTTTTCCTAAAATCTATCATTTTAACAAAAATTACACATAAGTTCATTTACTAGTAGCTTTATTTCCTTTATTAGATGGAAGTCTAAATGTATTGGGCTGGAAGAAAAGGCTAGAAATAGCATATGATGCCGCACAAGGTCAGTAATCAGATTACTTTTAAGCTCCAGATACATACATGTCACTTATTAAAGTGTTAAAACAGCTTAAACATGCATTGGTTTTCTTTTTTTATAACAGGGCTAGAGTATATGCATCATGGTTGCAAGCCACCAATAGTACATAGAGATGTGAAGTGTTCAAACATATTATTAAATGAGGATTTTCAAGCAAAACTAGCAGATTTTGGTCTGTCAAGAGCTTTTGCAACTAAAGGTGCCACACACGTGTCAACAGTAATTTGTGGTACTCCTGGATACCTTGACCCTCAGTAAGTCTTTTTGTTACCAGTTATTTTACTTATGAAGTATACTTAATAACATGAAATTAGAATTTGACACATGAACTATTATTGTTGTGTAAGAACATCCTACCTGTGACCCTAGCTTGGCTCATAAGAATTTGGTTTTGGTTAAAAAAAAAACTACGACTAAAGAACTTACCACTGTTGAATTTTGAAATATAAAAGAGTTAAGAATAACCAGATCCATTAAGAATAAAGTTGATATTGCCTGAACAGATTTGTCGTAAGATCATCTCGCATTAGCCAAGGTTCTTTTATTTTAATTTTATTTGTCTGTTTAGCAGTTATTACACAACAAACAGGTTGACAGAGAAAAGTGATGTATATAGCTTTGGAGTAGTACTTTTGGAGTTGATCACAGGCCGAAAAGCAATATCAGATGACATGTACATAGTTAACTGGGCTAAGTCAATGGTTGCAGAAGGAAATATTGAAAAATTAATCGATCCTAGGTTACATGGGGACTATGACATTAATACAGCCTGGAAGGTGGTAGAGTTGGCATTGACTTGTGTTAACAGTATATCTTCCGAAAGGCCAACCATGAATGACGTGGTGATGGACATAAAGAGCTGTGTGAAAGCTGATAAAGCTTTACATGGGGCCGAACAGATTGATTTGAATAGGCACATGTCGTTATGTTTGGAGAGTATGCAAGGTCCAAATCTACGATAGTCAAGTCGTAAATGTGTGAGAGAATTTATTATCACCAAGTGGTTGTGGGTATAAGTTCCATTGTGTGACATCTTTGTATTTTGTAATTGAAAGATTGTTATTTTTTTCCCTTTCAAATCGAAAGGTACGAATTCTAATATAGCTGGGGATAATATTAAATCTGGTATGAAACCTGAGTGATGTGGCTAGTTCAAGTGGTACGATAATTGTGACCTCAAATAATTCTGTTCTTAATATGGTTGAAAATGATGTTGAGATTATTCTGTTAGCTTTGCTATTTTAAGAGTTATACGTGAATTGGACTATATATGTCATATTGTTGCACCCGCAGGGACTAATAATGTACATGGGGCAAACTAGTAATGTCATGAGCCTATAAATACCCATCATGACTCTCCATGAGGAGTGTGGTAAATTTGTGTAGTTTCATTCTTTGATTTCATTTTAATAAAATACTTTTTCTTTACCTTTCTCTCTGCTTTCTCACCGTAGAATTCATTATGTTTCACATCTATTTCGACCAAACTAGACCTCCCGAGTGGTATTTTTTTATGCTAACAAGTGGTATTAAAGCTCCTCATGGGTGATTCGTGGTGTTTGTTTTGAAAATTTATTTTCGGTGACAAAGTTTTTAGTTCGTGAGCTTTTGTATCCAAAACTTGTTCTATTTCTTCTAAAAACAAGTTCTTGTGGTTTAAATCTTGAAAGGTTTCATTTTTATGATGTCTTAAGTGTTTTAGAAGGATTCTATGCAAAAAGAATGGGCAAAAACGAGCTAAACGAGCTAACAGTGAGTCGTTATGCTGATTTTGGTGAAAACACACGTTTTCGATTTTTACTGAGTTTCTATGTGTTTCTCCAAGTTAGAATGCATTTTAATGAGTTTATATGCTTTTCTCCGAGTTTGGAGATTCCGAGTTTGTATTCCAAACTTGTATCCGAGTATAGTCCTCTAAGTTTTGGCCACCGAGTTTCCTAGGCTTCGAGTTTGGGGTGTTCCGAATTTGGTCCAACGAGTTTCCCAAGATCCTCCGAGTTTCTCGAGATCATCCGAGTTTCACCGAGATCCTCCTAGTTTCTAAGAAATGTTCCGAATTTCACCAAAACTTCTGAGTTTTTATGCCGATTTTGCCAAATTTATGCCATATCTTCCAAGTTTCAAGTGAACAAAGCTCTACCGAGTTTATGGGTTGCATATCATATCAAATTGTTTGGTTGCTTTTATCAGAGTTAGGTTTAGAGCTTAATTGCTCATTTATGCTTACCTTGTCACATTTAAACCCTACATATAAGAACCCTAATCACACATATTCACAAAAACACCAAAAATGTATCGGGTATTATTGCTTAATGCTTATCATTTAATCCAATTCAAAACAAACCACGTTTCACTTAAATGATCTCTAATCAAGATTCACTTCAAATGACAATGGCTAGTTCATTTCACGGGCACGTGTACTTATTTATCTCAAAGTCTAGAGGTTGGTTGGATGCATGACTTTTGGAGATACTTGTTTGGGAATTCATTTATAGAAATGACTGAGACTTGACTATCTATTTATAGTTAATGTAAGGAGTTACGATATAGTGCTCACAGTGTAAAACTATCACTTTAAGAGGTTACCTTGTAGTGTTTAGTGTCACACGGAGATGTGGATAGTTCAAGAGGTAATTCAAACATATACTTTTCTAGGTTAGGTATATTGTATTCAGTGATAAATGTAGGTTGAACGACGTCATTCACATGACAAATAGGATTGCCAACATTAACATCTTAGGTCAATACACAAGAAAGGCATTTTAGAATCTTAGTAAATAAGTTTTATGCAACCACGTTGGCAACAGCTCATGCAGTTCGTGATTATCATCACCTCAACATATTACTTCAGGGTATTGAAAGTATGCAGTCAGCTTAGGAAAATACCAAAAAAATCTATAACTTGTAGCTTCTCCTTAACAATTGGCAGAACGTTTAGGATCAGAATGCTTATGGCTGCAACCATAATGTTTATGTGACTGCCTTGCCAAATAAGCTTCACAAATGCCATGCTGTAATCACATTGTATATTTAGTTACCTTGCCAAGATATACTGCAATATGTAATCATCATTGCCTTAACAGCTTAACCAAGGCCCATAGAAAGTATGCATTCTATGGTAAATCAGTGGATACTTTGGTTTTGAAAACGGAGGTTGCTAAGGAAACTATCTGTCGCACTCAACCATCCTTCCATACTATATACCAGCCAAAGCGGTTAAAAAAAGCTCATGTCATCATGGTCACAAACATCACATCAAGTACATATACCATGGACATAAACAATACTATTGTCGAGTAACATACCTAGTTTAGAGCATTAGATGCATGTCAACGACTGCATAGCATACAATTAGTAGCTAATGCTCTAGATAAGATACTCAAAAGCAGCAGACTTGGGCATTACCTGTGTGACTCAACCACCACATTAAACCCCTGCAACGTAACATCCTAATAGGTTAAAACCTTTTTAACTTTGCCCAACAAACTTCTTAACAACAGACAATAATCCTATGTCGTTTAACTGTTAAAGCCACTATTTTTAATTATCGATAAACCCTCATTTGCATGTTTAAAAGTTATAATGGTTAATAAACAATAGTGTAAAAATATCAACATCTAATGTAAAATTTTATAGGTAAACACATCTTTTAAAAGTTACCTTAACATCAACAGTTATAAACATCAAACAACCAAGGCATTGTTAAAAAAACATGATCGTACGAAGTGAAACTAACCCAAAATTACATAGATCCAGGTAAATCGCATTCAAATCTATCAAACATGAGTTAGATCTATGCAAGATGGACGGTTACCGGTGAAGGAAATGACGGAACTGGTTACTATAGCTAGGGTTTCTAGATAGATCAGAAATGCAAAAGAGTAAGATCTATCTAGAAACACACACATATGAAGCCAAATAGGTAGAAACCGGCATTAGCGAGTATATGGCACTGGCAAAACTGGAACTATAGCCATAATAAATGCCGCACTGTAGGTAGAGTCCTATAGATTGAACAACGTCATTCGTGCAACAAATAGGATTATTAACAATATATATTCAATTTTTTTCTTTTATAATGCCGCACTGTTTTGCACTGTAGGTAGAGTCCCAAGTTGCATCTATCGTCCCTAATAGTTTAAAGTTGCATGGATCGTCCCTAATTTTGAAAAGAATAACACTCATTGTCCTTTTTTTAATTGGTGTTAAGTAGATTCTGTTATCATTTACACGTTATCCCTTTTGTCTAATGACCATTTGCATTGTCTATCCTTTAGAATAACGGTTGTTTATAATTTAAAGTTTTTCGTCCATTTTATATGTTTTTGTCAATTTTCGTACGTTTTCTTATGTTCTCTTACGTTTTTGTCCGCTTTTATACGTTTTCAACGGTTTTTATATGTTTTTCTTACGTTTTCATATGTTTTATCCGTTTTTATATGATTTCTTAGGTTTCATACGTTTTTATCCGTTTTTAGACATTTTCGCCCGAATTCTTATGTTCTCATATGTTTTTTTTTTTTGCATTTTCTTACGTTTTGGTCCGTTTTTATACGTTTTCATCCGGTTTTATACGTTTTTCTTACATTTTCATACGTTTTTATACACTTTCGTTCGTTTTATATGATTTCTTTCGTTTTTATACGTTTTCGTACATTTTTATGTGTTTTCTTACGCTTTTATTCATTTTCATCGATTTTTATACGTTTTCATCTGTTTTTATAGGTTTTTGTTTGTTTTATACGCTTTCATCGGGTTTTATACGTTGTCTTACGTTTTTATACATTTTCTATCGTTTTCGTGCGTTTTTATCCATTTTCTTCATTTATATACGTTTTCATCCATTTTTATATGTATTCATATGCTTTTATACATTTTTGTTCATATTCTTATATTTTATACCTTTTCATCCATTTTTATACGTTTTCATATATTTTTCGTCTGCTTTCTTACATTTTTATATATTTTTCTTGCGTTTATATCCGTTCTCATACATTTTTATCCATATAAAAATGAAGAAAAACGTATGAAAATGGATAAAATAGTATAAAACGTATTAAAACGGAGGCAAACGTATAAAAACAGATGAAAACATATAGAAATAGACGAAAACGTATAAAAACGTAAGAAAATGGACAAAAACATATAAAAACGAACGACAATATTGGTAAACATATAAAAATGGATGAAAACATATAAAAACATAAGAAAGTAGATAAAAACGTATAAAAAAGGATGAAAACGGTGTAAAAACGGACGGAAACATATAAAAACAGACAAAAACGTAAAATAACAAATAAAAACCGAAGAAGACATATAAAAACGTAAGATAAATGTATAAAAAGGGACGAAAACCTATAAAAATAGATGAAAAAGTATAAAAACGTAAGAAAAAAGACAAAAACGTATAAGAACGGACAAAAATTTAAGAAAACGTATAAAAATAGACGAAAATGGATAAAACCGTATGAAAACGGATAAAAACGTAAGAAAAATGTATAAAAATGGACGAAAACGTATAAAAATGGACGAATACGTATAAAAACAGAAAAAAGACTTATGAAAACGTAAGAAAACGGATGAAAACGTATAAACCAGACGAAAACCTTTAAATTATAAACGACCATTATTATAAAGGATAGACGATGCAAATAGTCTTTAGCCTAAAGCACTAACGTGTAAATGATAACAAAATCCACTTAATACAGGTTAAAAAAAAGACCACTAGTGTTATTATTATTATTTTTTAATTAAGGAAGATCCATGCAACTTTAAACTATTAAGGACGATAGATGCAACTTGAGACAAACCATAGGGACTATCCATGTAATTTACTCTATAATATATTTTTTATTCTTACGAATCCAAATCCTAATCCTAATCCTTAACCTGTGTAAAACTTTTTAAAAGCATCCACAATAGGTCAAATGAGTAAAAACTTTTCACTATTATAATATAATATAATAGGTAAAGATGATGTGACACAAAGCAAATTTCTTAAATGTGCTTAGACCCCTTAAACATTGCCTCCATTGGTTCCCCATTGTGATTAATACATGTTTAGTGACCCAACAGTGTATATTCTTGGGCTTGGCTGCAGCCCATTGGCTGCCAAACATGGAGCGTTATACTGTTCATGGATTAGCATCGCTAATCCTTTTGCTAATGAACCAAACCTGCCTTTATTTTCAAACCCACGAGGGATATAGACCTAATACAAGGTACAATTGCATGTGGAGAAAACAAGTGTCCCTAACAGTGTTTTGAGGCATGGTGTGCCAATGAGTTACTGTTTAGAAGGTTCATGAATCACTTTTGCAGCATGTAGTAATACATAGAAACATTGTCTCTGCATTATTAAAAAAAATGGCCAAGAAGAAAAGTGCAACACTCCAGATTTGTGTAGAAAAAAAAGAAAAAAAAAAGTTTTGTTGATGAAAGTAGCAGACTGCATTATCATCATGGAACGACTCGTAGGTATGTTGTTTGGACTATTTTTCTCTTTTTCCTTTTCATGCATGCATGTAGGATCACTCAGCTTGCATACGGGTTTGGTGTGATGTGTTTTCTCTATGCAGCTGTGCATTCTTTGTTTGCTAGAAAGTCCATGTCCTAAAAAAAGGTTCATGCAAGTTAGAAAAAACCTACAAAAGAACTACAGAGAAATCAGAAACTAGGTAGAACTTAAAAGTATCATTAGTTGTGGTAGAAAAAAGAAACTATAAAAGTGATGCCTAAAAAAACAATCATCCAATATTGAGCCTTTGGTAAGGGGTGCTGCAAACAAAAGACCCGTGCATGTTCCGAACATGCATTCACCACATGTAAATTTGCATGGACCGTTTTGGGATGTTTCCGATTTAAATAAACATGGATCTGCTGGGGATGAGGTGCAAGGTGTATCACACTGTAGTCAGAAGAGTCTTTTTGGACACAATCAGTGTACATTAAGTGAACAGAACCCGTTCGAGTCTTCACAGGCTGTGGTGAACAACAACGGCTGTCACAGGAGGTTTGGGAAGGAAAAAATGACATCTTCGGTGTTACATCCCGTTGAAGATGCAGGTCCTTATACTTTAGGTAATATTAGTCCTTATGATGGTTTTGCTTATACATTGTAGCATGCTTATGTTGGTTAAACTAATTTTTTGCCGTGCAGGTACTACACGTGCCAACTCGGTGCATGGGTTTCAAACGTATGAGAATATACTATTTCAAGCAAGAGGGTCTATTCCACCTAATATTGAGGCTGCTGGTTTGGCCTATACTGAAGATTTAGGCACTTATACTCTAGGTAATGTTGGTCCTTCTGATGGTTCTGCTTATACACTGTTGCATGCTTATGTCGGCTAAACTGTTTTTTCCCGAACATGTCCTACAACTAGAAACCCGGTGCATGTGTTTCAAACCTTTGAGAATACACTATTTCAAGCGAGGGATTCCACCTAATATTGAGGCTGCCGATTTGGCCTACACTGATTGTCACCAGAGTCATCAATTAGAAAGAACAATGCATCCATTAACCTCAAAGGGTCAACTGTACTAGAAGAAGGCGAGTATGCCTGGCCAGGGTCTTATGTTACAGGCCAAAAGAAGGAAAGGTTAGTCGTATTTACTTAAAACTAATAGCAACTATTATATTTAGCGACTAAATTACGCATGGATTCTGATTCTAGGTGCACATACAGAACAACGACAACCAGATGTTGGTAGCGGAGAAGGAAATTCACATTATGCGAATGAAATGTGTTACCTCTATAGCGATGATGTATCTTTTGACCTAGAAGGCCATGTGGCAATGCCACAAACTGCTGCTGCTCAAGCCATGCATTATTCGCATGCGCGTCTGCCAATGAATGAGCACCTATTCCATTCACAAAATGGCCAAGAAAATGACCCAGGTTCTATTAGTGTGTTTACTATGATGTTATTTACAAAATTAGCAATTCATAGGAAAGAACTTAACTTGAATTATTTTGCAGATGCTGCAACGTCCACCTTTATGTTGCAACCTGACGTGCCAGACCCTGCAGTTGTTACCAATGTAGCGGGTCCATCATCTTATAGAGGTAAGTATTAGAGGTTTAATGAAACTTCAATTGTTAGGTTTAGTTCTTTCCAAGTTTTAGATCATACCAAATTTAATTTTTGTCATAAACTTACAGGAGAGGAGCAAGATATGAGCTTTCAAACGGCTCCGTGTAGACCACAGAAAAACTCAAGAAAGCGCCATTCTAATCATGCATCTAGAACTACTCTTAATGGTCAAGGTAAATTCAGTCATGTAACGTGTTTACTCTATACTAATTGACACCACTTACATTGCAGTCGTTTCATGTAGCCATGTTTATGTCGTCTATTACAGGTATGTCACCTACGTATATTGATATTGGTGATGCTGATTGGAGGTGTCACTGGTGCGGAGCAGTTAGCACAGGTTCGAAGATCCGTTATAGCCGGTGCTGTGGAGAGGGCAAGGTGCATCTTCAGCAAGAAAGGGACCCACCAGATTCTATAAAACAGTTATTCAAGGACAAACACTTTATGGAAAACATTAGAGCGTACAACCAAATGTTCAATATGACCTCATTTGGTGCACAGATAGATGAGACAGTCAATAATGGGAGGGGTCCATATGTGTTCAAAGTTTCAGGGGAGATACGTCACCAGATACGAGCACCGTGTCCACCAGATAATGAGAGACCAAAATTCTTGCAGCTGTACATATATGACACCCGTAATCAGGTGGCAAATACACTGCTCCACTTCGGCGGAGCTACTTCAAGGTCTTTGAAACCTGAGATTGTTGAACACCTGATACAAATTTTGGATACTCATAATGAATTGGTGGCATTGTTCAGGACAGCGAGAGACATATGCAATGAAAATGACGTACCTGATTTCACTGTTCGACTTTATAATGTAGATGTAGCTCGCCAATATGAGCTACCATCAACAGACATCCTCGGTGCTATTGTCTTTGAAAGTGGCCCTGAAACAAATACAGACTACGATGTCATAATACAGAAGAAAAGTGAGCAGCCACAACGGATTAACAAGCTGCATTCTACCTACATGGCATTACAATTCACGCTCCTGTTTGTGTATGGTCAGCCAGGGTACACTACAAAATTAACACTAGAAACGCGTAAGCCAGATGGAGAGAAACCTAAAATGACTATGAAGACCTACTACACGTACCAGATACATCAAAGGGCTCATTTCAGCAATATGTTGTGTCAGTTTATTGTGCCTTGGAGCAAGAACGGCTTGATTTTGTGAGAGCAAAGCAAAATTATATAAGAAGTGAGTATTTGTCCGGAATCAAAGATGCTATTTCAAGGGGAGATCGTTCAGGATCAAACATAGGGAAGAGATTGCTAGTTTTCGAGTTCTTGGTAATCCTCAATTTTTCATCACGTTCACGTGCAACGTGAAATGGCAAACAGGTTTACACATCTGTTTAATGGCAAACTATGAACTATGTAAATAGCTATCACTACTATCAACAGTCATGTGGCATGCCTTATGTAAACCTCTAGACCAACTAGCACCATTCATGTTCACACCTGTTTGCCATTAAACAGATGTGTCGTCCTTTTTTGTATAACAGCTGGAAAACATCGGGTATATAAACTTAACTGTTAATGGCTAATGAACTATGTATTTAGTGCAAATACTCTTCGCTTTGTTAGTTTCTTAACTTCTAATGAACATTTTCATTGTCATGTCATTTAAACTCTCATATGACTGCTACAAATTCCAAAAAAAAAGGGTTACCAACAGTTGACTAAACATCAAGTTACACAGACCAAATTACTAGACATCTTCCAAATGACCATATGTAACTGTCACAAACTTTTGATAATGGCATAATGCAACGCAACACTCTCAAAATGACATTCAAATGGTATATTAGTAAACACAGATACAACAACTTACGTAAGTTCAGACGAAGCCATTCTTATAGCAACAGATGGGGCCGCAAATGAGTTGCTATATCCACCAGAGTTAAAAAAAATTCAAAATAAAGACGTTGTTACAATTATCTTATGACAATCTGTTTTAATGCAACTAGGGCGATGCGATACAAGCAAACATGTCTGATGATGACATACACCACTTCAGACCTATTCTTATACCTGGCAAAGCATTTCGGATATCGAATTTCAAGTGCATTGAAACAGAGAAATGGCAACAGACTCTTGAGAACACAACATCACTCTCCTTTACAAGGCTAACAAAATTTGATCCTATACCTGCTGAATCATTTCCAAACCACTACTTCCATTTCACCTCTTACAATCAGTTACCTAAAAAGGTTTGGGATCCACGCGAAAAGGGCAAAAAACACTATCTAGTGCTTACAGGTAACACCTAAGAAACTTTAATATTATCACCTGATATGAGCACAACATATTGATTAATTTAAAATAAATAATTACATCATCTTCATTACATCATCGTGATTAAACAAGAATTGATCATAGGTTAAAACAGCAAAAGACTAGCAAAAGATACCACAAAAGACAACCTCCAACAAAGGCCTAATCATAAACTTCAAGAATGGAGATGTGCTCCTCCTTCTCCTTTAACCCTTGACGAAGCTCCACCAAGAGAGCAGTCACCACCTCCAACCTCCCACGCAGCCTCACTAGAACACTATGCTCACAATCATACACATCACCAACAGACTCTTCTTCATCATGATTCAGAGACCATAGCTATGCCAATCGAGCTGTTTTTTTGTTGGATTGTGGATTGTATTTCATCGCGTCATTCTCCAAGAAACCTTATGAAAACTTCGTCTTCCACATGCTCATGACCATACAGAAACTTGAAAGCTTTGTGCAATTCTTTAGACCCAGAAACATTTTTTAGTTCAGTGAGAAGAGGAGTTTGATCATCAGCCGCCATTGATTAAATGATTAGGGCACAAATGCTTAATTTGGGTGAAAAGTTAAGTATAAAAAGGATGAAAGAAATGAATAGTTATAGGTGTATCAAAATTCATACCAATAGTCGTGAATCATGATTACAGAAATTAACTCATCAATTAATTTGCAGAGATGGTTTATTTTCCCATGCAGAAACATCAAATAGCTTTCATACATAAAATTAGTAAATAACACATTCAACCCTTCAACTTATGATAATCACAACTTACAAAACAAAGTGGTACTTAAAAAATAGATGATACAATGACAACTTACAAAACAAATAATAACAAAATTTACCAAAAATTATACTATAGTAAATTAGATATAACTATATATAAAAACTTTTTATTTTAAAAGTTACAAACCTTTAAAAATAAAATACAAAATACTTCACGCAATACTCTAAAAACAACTGAAATAAAACAAAACAAACAATTGTATAAATTATATCAGAAAACATGTAATGTCAAGAAAAACACGATGTAATGGGTAAAGCTTATATCGTGGTACAGTTACAGATACTATTAACGGAAAACATGGTTTACAATAATTAAACTGAAATAACTTTAAACAAATATAAGATGTAAAAAAAAACAAAATGACTTCCATAAAAACATAATGTCACAGGCTATTTTGCTCGTTATAAATAAATAGGATCGTTTTTACTTTTTTGCATTGCATCAAAGGTTTTTTGTAAAGCTTTTTTACAAGACTTGATGAACTTCAAGACTTTTTAAAAAGATTTTTGTAATTAAATATTTTAAGCATTAAATGCATAAACCTTTAAAGGCTATGTTTGGCGTGGAGCTTTTTGGGGCGATGAGCGGTGATAAATGAACTTTTTGATTTTAATTCTTCGTTTGGCAAATGAGTGGTGAGCTTTGGTATTTTTTAGGAAAGCTTATTTTTCTAATGCTTATTGAAGCTGTGAGCTGTGGCAACACACCCAAAGACTTGATAGGAAGTGTTGGTGTACTTATGAAAAATGTATAAAAACGTAAGAAAATTGATAAAAACGTATAAAAAGGGAAGAAAACGTTGTAAAAACGGACGGAAACATATATAAGCAAAAAAAAACATATTAGAACAAATGAAAACGTAAGAAAACATATAAAAACTGATAAAAACGTAAGATAAATGTATAAAAATGGACAAAAACGTATAAAAACAGACGAAAAAGTATAAAAACGTAAGAAAACGGACAAAAACGTTTAAAAATGGAAAAAATGTAAGAAAACGTATAGAAACGAATGAAAACTGATAAAAAGATATAAAACGGATAAAAAAGTAAGAAAAATGTATAAAAATGGACGAAAATGTATAAAAACAGACAAACACTTATGAAAACGAAAGAAAATAGATGAAAACGTATAAAAACGGACAAAAACTTATGAAAACGCAAGAAAACGGACGAAAACGTATAAAACGGACGAAAAACTTTAAATTATAGACGACCGTTATTATAAAAGATAGACGATGTAAATGGTCGTTAGCTGGTGAGTGCTAATTCACTCACCTTTTCTTAGCTTAAATTGGACCAAATAAACCAAAAACTAACCAATAATGCCAAAGAAAGTGTGTTTTTGTGTTTGTGAATGTGCAGGAACGGATATTTAAGAAAAGACGAAAAATCACGAGAAAACGACAAGAACGAGCACGAGATTTGAAAAAGTGAATAAAGCCGGAGCCGGGGAAGCTAGTGGTCTAAGTGAAGTTTTTATGGTCATGTGAAGTCCTCATAAGTTCAAGTATTCCATAAGTGACCCGGGAATGAAGTTTGAAGGAATGACACTTTTAGTCCCTCAACTCTCATGAATTACAAATTTGGTCCTTATGAAGAAACTTTGGAAGTTTGGCAACTCAGGCCCTCCAAGTATCCAAGAAATATCACAATGAGCCCTTGGAATTATTTTTGTGAAGATGGCAGAAAAGGTCCTTGTATTTTCAGAGAGTACAACTTTGGTCCCTTTGGTTTGCTACTACTACAACCGGATCACACCCTTAGTCCAAAATAATAAAAACAAAACAGCCCAAGCCCACTATTAAATCACAAGCCCAAGCCACCCTCTTTATTACCACAACCCGGCCTGGTCCAATCCAATCACCACAACCCGACCCACCTCAGTCAAAGAAAAAAATAAAAAAATAAACCGCGCCTTTCACTGTGCATCTTCCCCCAATAATTACCTCGTACCCACAATAATTACCTCGTACAATCACCAAATCTATACCTCGTACTAAGAATCATTCTAGAACCATCTGACACGTTGTCAGATGGTGTCATCACCTCCACGTGGCTCCTCCTTGCCCCCTGATTGGCTAATTAGACGTGGAATCAAGATAAGGCCTAGCAAAAGGATTGGATGATAATGGGATGACGCGGATTTGAGCTGGATTGATGATTTGTGGCCAGTATTGGAGTTCTAGGACCTTCTAAAACCCTAGCTGCTACCTCCCCTGCTTTGCTATAAATACCCCCTCATTTCATACGTTTTTGGTGTGTAGATTAAGAGTAATGTTATGCTGTTGAAATGTTTTCTTAGATTGTAATTTTCAGTTTTCATGTAATCTTTAGTATAATAATAAAAGTTTGGTTTGAATTTCCTTATCATCTGTTTTACTTCTTTTACTCTTTAGTTTAAATTACAATAAAAGTTCCAAGCTTTCTGCTTTTTAGCTTATAATTAACCTTTATAAACTTTCTGAAATGATTTAGTAAGTTTTTGTTTCACTGTATTTAAACAAAACAAACAAAAAAAAATAAAAATAAAAAAAATAATATAATATACTAATTACTATAATAGCTTATCATTAAGCTTATTTTTCAGTTTTTCTACACTTCACTTTAGCTTCTTAGCTATTAGTGAAGTGGTTGAGTCTGAGTTTTAAAAACGGTCAAAATCAGAAGTGATCAGAAGTTGCTGAGGTGTTGATATGCCAAGACAGACACGTATGAACTTGGCCTATCTAAGAGATAGGCTTGCTTAGTGAGCCCCCTCTGTTCTAGCTGAGGGGGATTTTTTGGTAATTCCTGTTTTGAAATTCCTAAATAATAAGTATCTGTTTTGAAATTCTGTATTAGATATAGCATACTGTTCCATTGAATATTTAGTAGAGTAATTGTAATTCTGAGTTTTGTTAGTAGTTAATGATAGATATTTGGAAATTGGTAGTAGTATGAGTTTGATTAGATCTGAGTTCTGAGTTTGTTCTATCCTAGAAAATTGCATAATAGATTATCTGAGTATGTGTAGATCTTAATATAGTGTTGGATTGTTATTGAGTAGCTACTCCTTTGAGTTGTTTGAATCTGTGATGGATTGAGTATTTGGAATGTTTGTGGAACTGTGCTTAAATAACTGAGTGGTCA